>SKCR01014158.1:0-61943 GCA_019454045.1 Zanthoxylum bungeanum | reverse complement strand
AATAGATAAAATCGATCATATAAATCTTTATTTTGTTGAATCTCTTTAATAAGATCATATCATATATACTCGACCCCGATCTTCTTCGTCATACTCGATAAGTGTGGCTATTGTCCTGAATCCATAATAACCGTCAGGCTGAACATCAACAGTGTGGGAAATAGTATACAATGTTAATGAGCCACATGTAATCTCTTAATGTAGTATCACAATGGGTGGAACTAGAGAGTGATGCAAATTAAAGAATAGGAAGCAAAAAGGAGAGGAAAGAGCCAACAAATGAATAAGGGTAAAACATTAATTTTAAACCCTAAAATATAAAGATTTTAGACTTTAGTGATTTGTTCTCTTTCAGGTTCAAGTTCGAATTTCATTAGATATATTTCTTTGTGGTTGTGCCCCCTAGTATAAAAATCAGCGACTTATCATGATTTATGTCGGGAAACTTATGAGAGCACAAAACATAAGTCCTGGGGATAATAGAAATTGTGGAGTTTTATTTTAAGAGCTTATAGGAGCACAGCCAAAAAAGAACGACAGCCACAATGATCAACAAAGCCTATTTCAATTATTTTGGCATTGTAATTTAAATCCTTTTAACCTTTCAATTTCCTCTGAATTTATCTAATTCCAGTAAAGCATTTTCTTTCCAGTAGCTCTCAATTCATTTTTTCACAACTTTTTTTTTATTAGAGAATTATTTTTTCCTAAAATCTAATTGTTTATCTCATTTAGGTTTTTAGAGAACCCAAAATTTTTACAATCGTTAGATTACCGTCAATCTTTAATTCACAACACTTTTTAGAATCACAATAGTATTATTTGGCAATAGTATTTTTTACAAGGCCCTATATAATAGAATCATACCCGAATGTTAATAATTTAATTGCATGAGAGAAATCGAATCCAAAATCTATTATAGGGAATAAGTGTATCTTGAACAACTCGAATAGGTAAATGGACTAAGATGGTCTATAGATTGATCAAATACTCAACTACATTTTTCAAGGTAAAAAAATATAAAAAAATCGAAACTCCTGTTTGATGTGAATCAAATGTCTAATTGATGGAACCCAAATTAACACCTAACCACAAGCAAAATGTAGTAACAGTGGGACTCTTTTGTTTCACGTTTCTTTATTGCATTTTGTTTTCTTCTTTCTTGTTTCCTCTTAGGCCTTGCTTGCTTGCCACATGCATATTTCTTCTTTGTTTTGTTCAAAGGAAATGCATATGCTTTCCTCTCACTTTCACCAAAGAGGAAAAAATTACTAGGCTATAAAATAATTACTTAAAGAAAAATTGTTCTCTTTTGTTCAGATTCGGTTTGTAATGTTTGTTTTTGTTCAAAGTAAGGGCATGGTTGTCATTTTACAGGTCAACTAACCTCTCAGCAAACAAATAAATAAATTATAATTTAAGAATTTTCAATGGTAAAATGGTAGAGTACACTAACGGCATGTTTGTTTTATGTGTGAAATTTTAATTAACTGGGAAATTAACAAAATTAGTTAAAAAAAATTATCATTTGTGAAAATGAGTTACAATATTTATTTTTTTGCCAACTTTTCAGAAGTCTACCATGTGTTCTCCGAAGTTTTAGTTTTTTTTTTTTTTTTTTTTTTTTTTAAAAAAATTATTTAAAATTTCAGGAATCCGAATAAATGACTTCAGATCTCCAAAGTTTTAATGTCTTTTATATAAAATTTCAGAGATCCGAAATTAATTATTCGGATCTCCAAAGTTTCAAAAATATAAACAGATGAGGTCTCTGAAATGAACAAAATACGATAATTTTTTTTTAGTTATCCGTTATTTCTTAAGGTCTCTGAAGTTGTCTAATAAGTACTTATGATTTTGAACTCTTATATGAAGTTAATGGCTGGCCTTGTTCCTCATTACTTCCCCAATGAGGAGGCATTCACTCGATACCAGAATATTTAGAGAACACATTCTATTATTAGGGTACATGCAGCAGATAAATAGGATATTACCGAATATGGACAGATCGACCTATTACGCGAGATGGGATGAAATAATTTTTTTTTTACTTTAGATGTCCAAGTGTATGATCGATTATGTCAGATGTTCATCAGTAACATCGACCGGGAATCGATCCGGAGACACCCATTTTAATTTTTGACTTGGTTGTTCGGACGGAGGTTGGATATTACGTATGATCTTATATGCGAGGTCTTGGGGTACTCGATTATGGGGGATATGCAGTTTGGCCACCATAATAGCTAGTAGTACAGAGCATGACTTGATCAGAGAGCTTTCATGGATATGGTGGTGGGACTGAGGCTCACGGAGTGGGAGTGCTCATTGTTATATGATGGCCGATTGCACGCGTTGAAGCGTAGGCACATCAAGCTATGCATTCGGCCTATAGAGGATGTTATTCAGTTGATCACCATGTCGCGTATCGGTCACGCGAACGTGGTCAATATTTTAGACATCGTCTTGATAGATTTCATACTTCACGTAACAAAATATTATACTAATTAATTATTTTATATTTTATATTATAGGCAATTCCTACAAATTTATTTTGTTTCTACAGGGCCGTGGGGTTGATATATGAGCCATTATTATATGACATTGGTTTCAGATTCATGCCCATAGTAAGACGGTCATTCCTTAGGGCATGGTCATCACTCGACACTTGTAGCATTTCAAGCTCACTTTGGATGACGAGGTGGTCTCCTTTAAGCATCCGACAATCATTAACCATGGATTCAAGCGACGGATGAGCCTCTATTGCACATATGTATGCGATATTTTCATGAAAAGTATAATAAAATGACTTATATATTTTGTTGACAAAGTTATTCATTCATTTAATTCTTTTATTTATATGTTTGATAGATCACCGTGTACGCAGAACCAACTGTCACAGGTTGACCCTCCTCCCCTCACCCTCCAGTGGGCTCAGATGACATTGACCCATCTCACGCTTCTCATCTTATAGTTAGTGGTGATCTCATTGTCACTTTGTTACGTGATCGCGTCATTACGATAGAGGAGGGTCAGACAATGATCGATAGAAGAGAATGGAAAAGCAGCATAAGGGAATAAAGCGTACATTAGATGAGGCATTAGAGCTTCTGATGAGGTTTTAGAGGAATCATGAGCCTGATAATGTACTGGCTGACATTAATTTTGATGATTTATAATTTTATATTATTTTTATTTTGATGTATAGTTAACTGTTTTTATTTTATTATGATTTTTACATATAAGTCTCAAAAGCAAAAAAATAAATTATAAATTATATTGTATTAAAAACTACAAATCATATATTATAAACAAATAAACTAAAATAAAAAAAATAAAAAAATATTAAAACTTCAGATATCCGAAACTAATTCGGATCTCCTAAAAACTTAAGAGATCCGGAGTCATTTCTTTGCATCTCAGAAATTTTTTTTAAAAAAAATTAAAACTTCGGAGAATACGAGATAGATTTCAAAGAAATAAGATATTTTGACAAAACGCAAACGTTGTGACTCATTTTGACAAATGACAAAGTTTTTTTGGATAGTTTTGTTAATTTCCCATTTTAATTGACTTATTTTAAGGTATTTTGATTGTTTATTTTTCTTAATTTATCTTCTTAATTTTAATCATTTACCATTTATAGTCTGTTTGTTTCGACGTAAAATAATTTCAGTAAGTAAAATATTTTCAATGAAAATCATTTTTAGAAAGCAAAATATTTTCCAATGTTTGGTTATCACCTGAAAATATTTTTGGGAAACTTTTTCAGATGTTTGACACGACAAATATTTTTTCAAAAAATATTTTATGCTGTTTATAATTACGGATAACAAAAAGGTATAGGTCTGTATTGTCTTGGAAGACCATCATACGGAAATAACCAGGTCCATAAAAAAAATTTCGGACTTGGATTGTGAGATTCCAGACTATCACCGATCCAGACACGAGTATTTCCTGAAGCAAGTTCGACTGAATCCACATATTCATGACTCTCACGGATTCTAACCCAAGTATTTTCGAACCTGAATTCCAATAGATCCGGAAGACTTAAGTTTGGAAATACTCGGGTCAGATAAAATTTTCAAATCAAGGTAGGAAATCTGGATTTGGATTTGAGCGAGTCTGAAATTTCAAAATCCGGGTCCAGAATTTTATTGATTTTATATAAATATAATTGAAAAAAATATGTATTTCGAGATTCGGTCTGGTATCTATATCCGCGCGATCCGGATTTCCAAGACCTGAGTATATAATTTTATTAATTTAATACAAATATAATTGAAAAATATTAAAAATCTAAATTTCTAGATCTGGTCTTTGTATATCGAATATAGATCTACACGGGCCTAGATTTTCAGGACATGGTCTAGAATTTTATTAAATTTAAACAAATATAATTGAAAAATGTATTAAAAATATATATATTTTTGTATCTGATACCTGTATACCTGAATCTGGGTCCATGCAGGTTCGGATTTTTGAGACCCGGGTCCATCATTTTATTAATTTAATACAAATATAATAGAAAGAGATTAAAAAATCCAGATTTCTAAATCTGAGGATTCTCATATCTATGCAGGTCCGGAATTTCGAGACATTAAAAAATCCAGATTTCTAAATATAAGGATTCTCATATCTATGCAGGTCCGGAATATCGGGACCCAATATCAGAATTTTATTAATTTTATATAAATATAATTTAAAATTTTAAAAATCTAGATTTATGGATCCAGTCAGGATATACCTGGATTCGACGTGGGCCCAAAAATTTGAGACTCGAGTTCATAATCTGATACAAATATAATTGAAAAAGATAAAAAATTCGGCTTTCATAAATTCATATATTCTTGGATCCATATCCACGCAATTCTGAAATTTGTGGACTCGAGTAGGCTATATCATCTTCATGTAGGTGCAGTTCGCATAATCCTTACCCTACATGGGAGGAAATGTTTGCCAATAACTGCAAGACTGGCTTTGCTTGACTTCATATTTAAGGAATACCAACATGATGTGATTGATACAGTCTTTGCGATTCTCCACTAAGGGAGTGTATAAATATAATTGAAAAAAATTTAAAAATATGAATTTCCAGATCTAGTTCGGATATATCCGGATCCGAACTAAATATACCCGCAATCTGGGTTTATATATATATATTTTTTTATAAATTGATCTACCAAAATACATCCCGACCCAGATCCATACAGTTATGGGTCCAAGTCCAAAATTTGCTAAAGTAAGCTTGATGAGTGGTAAATGTATCACTATTTCCCACTCATTTGACCTAATATTTTGTATAGTTTCTTGAGTTTTATGAATATTTTGATGTGTTTTGTATTATTTTGTAGATAAATAAAGTTTCAGGACATTCTGGAGGTGATTTGGAGCCAAAACATTGAAAAATGACACAAAAGGGTAAAATGGTAATTTGGCGCGTCGCGACGCCTAACGTGCGCCGCTCCATGCTAACATGCACCAGGGACACGTGTCATAATCAAAGAAGTTTGACTTTGCTAACGTGCGCTGTGTCACGTGTCAACATCACAACCCATCTTCTTACATGTGCTGTGCCACATGTCATCATCATATGGTGCCGACAATCGCCATCGCCATGTGTCAGCCACGTCAGCTGAAGACCGAGTCAACATTGCCACATCGCTGCCACGTCATCATCAGCCAATCATAGCGCGCCACGTGTCACAATCATACGGTGCCGATAATCGCAATCGCCACGTCAGCTCAATTATTGAATTAATCATCCAAAATGCCACGTCATCAGATAAGAATCTCGGCGGAACCAATCAGAGCGTGACACGTGTCCGCGTCGCGACGCAAGTCGCGACGCGGAGACTTTATTAACGCCTATAAATTCAGCTCGAAATTTCAGTTTCAGAGGTACATTCCTCTCTGAATTCTCTGATGTAAATAAGGAATTTGTATCTAGTTTTCTTTTAATTTCCGTTTTGTAATTAATTTTTAGTTACTTTCTGTAATAATAATTTACTTTCTTTATTTTTTCAGTTTTTACTATTCAACATGAGGAGGTAACTTCCCCCCGCTATGGTGAAAGGTAAAATTTTTATTACTGCTATTTAGATTAATCTCCCATAATTATAATATATTCAATATTTAAAATTTGATTTAACGAGGATACCGCTATATTGGTCGGTTGGTAATCAATTATAAACTGATTTTAATCTGACTAAGCATGGATACCGCCTGGTTGGTCGGTTGGTAATTTACCGCCTATATGGCTGGTTTATGGACAAATATTGATACCGCTAAGTTTTTACTAGCCCTAGTTATGTGTCGTAACTAAGTTAGTTATCTGGGGTTGTGATGAATTTTAATATCAACGGTTTATAAAGGATTATTTTATAGTTTGGGTAATTTAAAAGTTTACTTATTAAGTCTTAAGCTTAATGCGTCTTGTTAACTGGCCACTAATAAGATTGGTCTGGTAAATCTAAAATAAACTTGACAAAGAAATTTTAGGTTTCAGCATTACACTTAATAGCCCACGATCTTCCTTGAGGATAGATAACCCTTTAATAGATTTCCTTACATGATAGACATAAACCAGTCGGGCGGGGGTAATCATAATTGGAACTTAATCTTAATGAATCCAAGTAATTTGGTTGACATAGACATATGGTTCAATTGGGTTATACTGGGTATTTGCATCTGATCATCGACAGAGGCTTTTGCATAATTTCGTGTTCCAGGTTAGTAAACCGATATATTACATAAACATGAAATAACCACTTCATCTTTTAAAAGATATTGGAAAGATTCACAACCCTGAATAATTTCTTAATATTGAATTTTATTTTATTTAATTTTGAGCAATTTTATTTACTTTTTTAAAGTTTAAAGTCATCACTCAGTCAATCAATCAATCTGTTAGATACTAGTAATCATTTGGCCTCACAAAATTAATAGCTAGGTATTAAGTCATCGTGTGATCGATACTTTTTATACTACTTGAACAATATGTGTGCTTGCGTATTACGCGTGTGATTTCGCACCGGTCAGAACTACGAAAATTTTGGGCAAAAGGAAATAATTTCGTAAAATGACTTACGGATTTGTATCCGTAAGAAAAATGACTTAATTTTTTTATTAATCGAAAAATAATTCATATTAACCAAAATTTCCTTAAATGTCCCATATACCTTAAAATGAGAAAATCATTTTACTACCAAACAAACGGGCCCTGATGGAAAAAGTGCAAAATTATGAGTTATATATGAATAGGAAAAATTGTTTGAAATAATGTAATATTATATTACAAAATTTCTCTTATTAAATATCTTATTCTTATCACCCTTAAAAATCTAATCTTTTTTTCATTATATTGAATTTAACTGTTTTCTTATATTTTTCTTCCCAAATAATGTAAAATGTTACTTTAAAACCAATAGCTTGATTATATATTTGATGTAAATTGTATTGTTCATTTATTTAACTTTTAAATTTATCATGATTGTCATAATAATTATAAACATATAAATTTCAAATTATTATATTTCATATGTCTTCTGATTATAAAAATAAATAAAATAACACATATATTCAGATATTGAAAAAGAAAAACAAATATATCATTTAGATATATACATTCAGATCTATTGAGACTTCAGATTTTAAAAAAACAAATATTACCTAATTGTTGATTCATAATAACATAATTTTATAATTTATAAAAAGATATTTCTACCTATATTTTGACCAACAAAATAGTAAGGGTGAATCCAAAAAAGTAAATTTGAATTGAGCTTAAACTAACCCAACCATTTTTATTATTATTATTTTCCAAACTAATCTTACCCAAACAGACTCGATGGGTTTGATTGAATGTTGCAAGCCCAATTTTGTGGCATGTGTTTAAAAGCCCAAAATTTTTTTTTACTATTATCAAAGTTTACTTAAATCATGTGGTTAATTTTTAATTTCCATAATCCAAATTCATATTAATTTTGTCATTTTATTAGTGAATGAGTGAGTTTACACGCAAATTCAAAACCAATAAGAAGCTAACACATCATCACTTTTGGGATCAATTAGGTTTTAATTGTCTTGAAAGAATTTCAAACTATACAAACAAACTTTTAAATGGATTTATGAAAAATCAAATCAATATCAACTTTTATGTAGGGCATTGGGATCCCCTTCTCATCAAAGTTGTGGCAGAAAAATTTATATGGTACTAATTGTATGTGCCAATCCAATAAATATATGACATGTGTTAATTATTAAATTTTTCTCTGTAATATTATTAAATTTAAAATATATTTGTCAAATTATTAACAGATGGGCATACCATATTATTCATACGTCCGTCTCATACAAGTCTTTCTCAAGTTGTGGAAGTATATAAGGGTTTGATTTCATTTAACAAAATATGTAAATTTTTAATTTTACTTTTTACTTTGCAAAGACTAAAAAGTTGTTTTATTAGAGTAATTCCAAAAATTCGTATAATTTCACACTTCAAATGTCTATTTGATTATTTTATGTGGCAAATTGAATAGTGAAAAAATAAATTCTCTTCCAAAAGGTTCATCAAATAAAAACAAGTTTATATTATTTTAATCAAATGAAAATGGTTCAGATAGTTGTATGATTTCAATAGATAAATAATTATAAATAATGATGTTGATGTGATAAAAAAAATATAATATCAATAAAAGCGAGATAATATAATAAAGTTATATTAGTTTAATAAAATTGAAAGGCCTCACTTGTAGTTATATTGTTTTAATATGTAAATAGTTATTAGTAACTCGAACCACCAACCACCAAAAATAAATAGGAGAGATAAAATATCATATAATATTATTTGAAAAAAGATAAATTATTCTTTAATATTGAAAAATGAAAAAATAAAACTCATCTGAAAAATTTCATTTGATGTCTCTTTTAGAACCAATTTTAATTATGTGACTCTTTTATCGAGTAACTAAATAACGTTTGGTGAGTTTTTTTGGAACTGCTCTTAAATCATCAAGTTATTAGCAGTCCATATAAACTAAGATCAAATTCCTTGAGCAGCAAGGGTATTGGATTAACAAAACTTGATACAAGTGGGCAAAAAGCATTTCTTCCTCGAAAAGGATTCTTAAAAGTCCTCACATCACTTGAAATTGCTTTTGCTTTACAAGGTTATCACAAAGGGGAGGGACGTCCATTTTAAAAAAAAGTAATCAAACCAAACAAAGCCTAGACGGGGTCAATTTCATGTAGCGATAGCAAATTTTCCATCCGATTTGAGACATATTTTTATTTCCTGATTTAAAAATAGGACGGGACAAACAAATGTTTAGAAATTTTTAGCGAGATAAGCTTTAATGAGTCAGGGTGTGATTTTAGCGAGAAAGATGTAGAAAAGCTTACTTCTCAAAAAAATAAAGGGATGGGGAATTTTTTTTTATCCTAATAGTATAAATGTAACATTATTGAGATTGAAAAATCCCGTCACATATCATTGCCATTCCTAACTATATATATTTTTTAATACTATTGTGCCTATCCGAAATTGTTTCATTAAGCACAATAGACTTGAGGTATCTTTTTAAGGTTTCTATTCATGTTAACTTAGGTCTTCCTCGACTGCGCTTGAGCTATAACAATACTATTTACTCTCATTTTATCACCGGAACACTTAAAAATCTATGTTGGACATACTCTAATCATCGTAGTCGTGTTTCTCTCGTCCAATTATAAAATAACCCTAAACCCATGGGCCAAGTCTGATTACACTTCGGAGCCAAAAGGATCAGTATTGATTGAGAGATTTCTAAGTGCAGAGGATGAGATGGAAACAGATGAATGCATCCAAGAAAACAGTTGCTAACAAGATAGACAAAGAAGAGATGGAGATGAAGTCGTTTTCCGAAGTTGGAAGAGGATAAAGACTGTGACAATGGCAGTGAATACAGCGCGGAGGAGGAAGACACGATAAGCCAAGCAACTATGACTCAGAGGAAGCTCAATGAGTATGCAAATATTGATAGATAGACTCGAACCAGAACCAGAACCAAAAGTGTTTTCTATCTAAGTTTTCTTACACCTATTACTAGCTAGATAGAGAAGATGATAATACAGTATGGAGATAACATTTGATCAGATACGGCGCTTATATAAGAAACCGAAGCAGAATCAATAGTTAAAACATGTGAAACTAAATAAATAACTGAACTCCTTCAATCAACCTTCCCCCTTACACAAACAACTCCCTGTTGAAGAATCAATCATCTCCAAGAACAGAAGTAAAGCACATTTACTCAGTTCTAGAGCCACTCATATATATAAATGTTTGAACTAAAATGACAAAAAAAATTCATCATCTGAATCGCTTAGCATGACCCTACACTTGTTTCACTTCAAGAACTCAACGCCCCTCTACAAACCCCCCAATTCGATATTCGATTTCCCTCTATTTATCCTCCCCAAGAAAGCAAAAACCAAACCCCATTAGCTGATTGCTTGATAAATCATCACCAATTCTCCCCTAAAGCAGCCTTAGAAGCCTCATCAATCCTATATGAAAAACCTGAAAATGAAGATTCAGTTCTTTCATTTCTCAGAGAATGTGGTTTCTCCCAAACCCATATTGAGAAAATTGTTAAAAGAGAGCCTAATGTTCTTTTTGCAAATATTAAAAGTTCACAATTGCATTTTGGTTTCCCATCTACTGACATAAAATAGTTGATTATTCATCTGCTGATCCATGGCTTTTCATGAGACGGCCAGAAGAGGAACTTGTATTTGGTATTGAAGACTGTTCTATATTTTAAAAGAAGAGCAAGGCTACCCATTCTGCAACAACTAAAATGGCAAAAAAATTCATCACTTGAATCATCAATTCAAAATTTGTCATACAATATACCAACCATGCATTCCCAAAATATTATCAGCCAAAACAATTCAACCAAGACTCAATTGAACAACTAAAAAGAAAAGAAACCAGAGAAATCACATAACCAACATTTATAAGCAGAAATAATCTGAGACAATGAGTTAAAAACATTCACATAAGGAAACCACATAAACCAAGTTCAATTAACATAACCTAACACAATTCACTAATTCACTAAGATACCCTAGTCCCAACTACATTAATTACATCCATAAATGCTAAATTGTAAAGCAATACCCCATATAAAGGTCAAATTTGTAAACAAATTTCTCCACAAATTTTCATTCAACAACTGTACTTCATTCCCAGTCCATGCTTTCCACGAACAGCACCAGGCTTCACATATGAAAAAGGAGCCCTCTTTGAAGTACTTATCTTTGCAAAAGCCCTTTTCCCCAACTTCCTCATCCTCTGCCTCTCAAGCTTCCCACTCAATGCCCATGGCACAAGTTCATCATCCAAATCATACCCACCACCATCATCATCATCACATCCATCACTATCATCATAACAATGATCATCATCATAATAACAATCACCTTCATTCACATAAGACAATTGCTCCTCAACAAACCCACCAACAAAACCAACACCCACATCATCAAGGACACTTTTTTCTTCATCAAAATGGGATTTTTCTTGAGCTATGATTGAGTTAGCAACTGAAGAATGCCAAGAAACAAACAACCCATCATCATTGATGCTGTCCAAAGAGAGATTATCAATCCCATCATCATCATCATCAGCATCAGATGGGTTGATGAATTCCCAGTACGAAATATCAATTTCTTCTGAGTCCTCCGATGACAAACACAAGAACCCATCTGTCTCTTGTTGCAAGATTTGATTTTTCCTTGCCATATTTTCCTCTTGCTTTTAAAATGAATCGTATTTTTTTTATTTTTTTCACTCGTTTTATAAAGAGGATAACGTGGTGAGGAAGTAGAAAAAAAATAAAAAATAAAAAATCAACGGGTACACGTCGTGGATCACGTGACAGAATCGTTATTGGTCCATGTTAAACGACCATAATTAAACCACAAATTAAATCCTTATTTTTTGGATTATTTCCGCAATTTAATTTTCTTTTAAATTTGGTATCCTTATTTCTTGGATTATAATGTTTTATTGCATACAAAAATTTACGAAATATTTGATTATATTTATATGAATGGATATATAATTATATTTAGCTATCTCATTTTTTAAGAAATTCTAGAATATAACCGAGTCACTCATACAACAACTCAATAATATTATATTAATATATTAAAGAATTATTAAATAAATAACGATTAAATTGTACATGTCTTTTATTTATTAGTTGGTAATAACACGTCATTCATTCTTCTGTTATATCAAGAAATTACTCGAATGAAAAAAATACTACAATACAACTATGATGTTAAAATATTATAAAATAATTGAATAAATAATCCATCCATACTTATTTGATAAGATTATTTACTTTTTCATTAAAAAAGTGTAGTTAATGTGGTTAAACTAATAAATTAAATAAATTATTTTCCTAATTTACCTTTCATTGAGAATACTAAATTTATGTTATTGATTAAAAAAATAAAATCTCGACATATCAAATAAGTGCGGAGAGAATAATATTCATATTTAATACAATTATATATGTAATAAAATATTATATTATTATTGTTGATGATGTTTTCAGGCACTATGGTATTTAAAGCAGCACGACAGAGGCAAAAAGGTAATCTCATTCTTGTTCAGGATCATTAATGCCGACCCGACCCATAAAAAGCCAGCAGCAAGGGCCCAAACACTTTGCAATAAGAGGCCGAGCACCTTATGGTTACAGACCGACCACAACAGGAAGAGACCGAGCACTTTATGATCGGCAACCGAACACTTTGGTTCAAATAACCGAGCATTATCAGATCGACAGCAGCATTCTCAAAACAAATGATCATTATGACCGACCTCATGAAGACCGACCAGATAACGAGACATGCTCCGGAAGATAACACCATATTCTTGCGGATAAGAAGACAATCATACCTTCATAAGAGACACTGATAAAGACAGTGTCCTAGAAGGATAAAGGAAGTAGAGGTAGATTTGATTAAGGAATCCTTGTGGGAACATGAGATTGTTTTCAACTAGGAATCATCATACTAGAAGGAATCTGATTTCTTCACTATTATAAATAGAAGGGTAGAGTATGTGTAAAGGGCATCAGAATCAAACTTGTAAAAAAGCACAAGGGATACAAGTTTCAGCAATAAAAGTATAGTTCTGTTTGTGTCCGTGGACGTAGGTTGGACAAAAATCTGCCGAACCACGTTAAATCTCCTTGTTTGATTGGCGCATTATCTACCTTATGCTAAGTTTGCTTTTGGTTTCCCCCATAACCAAATAAATTCACTATTGAAGGAGGATTGTCTCGGGAGTGATATTCTCATATTGTCCTGAGACTAAAATCCACCGTCAACAGTTGGCGCCGTCTGTGGGGAATTTCGCAACAAAAAGCAATTCGCAAGAAAGACAATGGCAGAAGGCGGGAATCATCAATCTTCAGGGAGTCCCGTAACAGACTGGATGAAAAAGATGGAAGAAAGCATGAAATCCATGATAGATCGGCTGCAGAGAATGGAGGAAACGAACAACGAAAAACCCGAAGTCGGAACCAGTCGAAGAAGAGGAGAAAAAACAGAAGGGAAAATGGTGGTAGATACAAGTGAAGAAGATAGACCCATGAGGAGGGGCCCCTACGGGATAAAATCCGTAGTTGTAGAAAAAGATTCACAAACAGATGACATATGGGAAGAAGAAGAAGGAAGACCATCACCAGATCTCTCCTATGATAGTCTCCGCGACTCCAGAAGAGAAGAATGAGTACAGTGAAAATGTGCGGGAAATTCCAAGGCATGAGGAACGCCGCACCCGGGGCAATGGATGCACAGAGGGGCACAGAAGACGACATGGCGGCACAACCAATGAGATAAAGTCTTGGTTAAAAAAGGAGATGACCAAGTGGGGGGTAGGCCTCAAGACCGATGCAAGTGATGCACGAGACGGTGAGGAGGAATCTCCCCTCACGGAAGAAATAAAGTCGGCAAAATTCCCAAAGCGATTCAACATGCCGACCATGGCACCTTACAAAGGCCACTCTGACCCGAAATCCCACATCGAAAGCTTTGTCCTGTTGATGGAAGTCTAGGGAGTAGTAGGAGATGTCATCTGTAAAGTGTTCCCCCTAACTTTGGGTGGACCCGCCATCCTATGGTACAGAAGTCTGGCCCCGGGGAGCATCATAAGCTTCACACAGCTCAAAATGTTGTTCGTTCGACACTTTAAAGGGGCTTGCGTCCCCAAGAAGACAATTGGAGAATTGAGGCTTATGAAACAAGGAGATGACGAGCCCCTAAAAATTTTCATCGAGAGGTACCACAATATGG
Source organism: Zanthoxylum bungeanum (assembly GCA_019454045.1). NCBI lineage: Eukaryota > Viridiplantae > Streptophyta > Magnoliopsida > Sapindales > Rutaceae > Zanthoxylum > Zanthoxylum bungeanum. The sequence continues at coordinate 47,588 of SKCR01014158.1, read as the reverse complement.
TACTCGAGGTCGGAGGGTACGAGTCCCAAGAGGCCCTGGAAAGTTTAAAGGGAGCCCTAAGGATCGGAAGACTATGGACTCACCTAAGAATCCAAGACACACCAGATTATGCTACCGCTCTAGAGGTAGCCCGTAAATTTTTCTTGTTAGAAAGCGAAGAAAAGATCTCCCGAAGGGGGACGACCATTCGAGAAAGAACAACAAGAACAGAGGCCCCCCGACGACCGGACAGAGAATTCAAAAAATTCAATCCGAGACCCAAAGAATTCAAACCAATGCCTCGAAGAGATCAGGAAAGAGGAGTCACGACCCAGGTGTATCATGTGGTCCGAGAAGAAGCGTATATCCCCCTGAGCAAGCCAGCGGGGCAAATCATCATGAAGATACAGGAAAAAGGCCTCTTGATAGAACTCGACCTCAGGAGATTCCCCCCGGATAAAAGAAACAAGAAATCTTACTGTGTACATCATAATCTAAGGGGACACACAACAGACGAATGCAAGGATCTACGGGAACAGATGGAGGACCTAGTCCGAAATGGGTATCTAAATAGTTATATCGACCATGAGGCCATGACGGCCAGACAGAGGGCACGAAACCGACAGGTGAACATCATCGGAGGAGGGAAAACACTGGCCGGAGACTCTAACCGGTCAAGAAAAAGCTATAGCCGAATACAGTGGACGGATGTGCTGAAAACGGAAAGGTCCCCAGTACCACAAGGAAGTCGGTCGGTACCAATAATGTTAACCGACGAGGATGCTCGATGGGTAAGTTTCCCCCATAATGATGCGCTAATAATCAAAGCTACAATCAGCGGCACAGAGGTAGATAGAATCCTGGTAGATCCCGGAAGCGCAGTAGACATAATCTCCAAAGAAGCTTTAGAAAGCCTGGGAGTGGAGTACGTAACCCTAACTAATGACGGCACCCCCTGTACGGTTTTGGAGGCTCAACGGTCATCCCGCTGGGAAGAATACAACTGACAACTACCATCGGAACTCACCCCAGGACCCGGACAGTTATGGTAAACTTCACCGTGGTGGACTGCCTGAGCAGTTACCAAGTCATTGTCGGCCGATCTTTTATGATGAAAACAAAGGCTGCGATGTCCTGTTACTACTTAAAACTGAAATTCCCCACCCGTGAAGGGATCAGAATCATATGCGGAAGTCAGAAGATAGCCCGTAGTTTTTTCGCCACTCTCTTACGAGAAACCCTCTGCATCGAAGAAAGCACCAGGAAGAGGAAAATGGGAGAAGACGAGGAAAATCCAAGGAAGGACCCGGGTCCTCGCCCGATAAAGTTGACCGGCTAGGGACAGCTGAAGAGTTAGAAGAAATAAAACTGTTCGGACCGAATAAAAGCATAAAGATAGGAGGAAGGGAACTTGGACGAAATCCTAAAAAAGGGTCTGCTAGAATGCCTACGGGAGTACCCCGACATCTTCGCATTGGGACACAATGACATGCCCGGGATTGACCCAAAGTTCATCAGTCACCGCTTGGCAGTAAATCCGGCACACAAACCGGTCAAACAGAAGAGAAAAATCTTTAACCAAGAAACGTGCAGAGCGGTGGCGTCCGAAGTGGAAAAACTGTTAAAAGCTTGGCTTCATCATAGAAGTCAAATACCCCGAATGGGTGTCAAACGTGGTGTTAGTGAAGAAGTCCAACGGAAAATGGAGGATGTGCGTAGATTTCACCGACCTTAATAAAACATGTCCAAAAGGCAGCTTTCCTCTACCAAATGTGGATCAACTGGTAGACGCAACAGCCTGCCAATGACTACTAAGCTTCATGGATGCATTCTTAGGGTACAATCAGGTCAGGATGCATCCTGCAGACGAGGAGAAAACCACTTTTATCACCGATCAAGGACTGTACTGCTACAAAGTAATGCCCTTCGGACTGAAGAACGCAGGGGCAACTTTTCAAATGTTGGTAAACAAAATTTCAAACCACTCATCGGCACTTCAATATTGGTATATGTGGACGACATGATAACAATGTCCAGAGAACCAAGTGGTCACGTAACTGACCTAAAGAAAACCTTCGAATTGCTGAGAAAACACAATTTAAAACTCAATCCAGAGAAGTGTGCATTCGGAGTGGTCTCAGGAAAATTTCTAGGCTACATGGCGAGTTCCCGAGGCATAGAAGCCAACCCCCAGAAGATACAAGCCGTGCTGGATTTAAAATCCCCCAGAACAATTAAAGAGGTGCAAAGTCTAACAGGCAGGGTCGCCGCGCTCAACCGATTCATCTCTCGGGCGACCGAAAAATGCCACCTCTTCTTCAAAGTCATCAAGAAGGCCCAAAAGGGGATCGACTGGGCGCCGGAATGCGAGGAGGCCTTCCAGCAACTGAAACAATATCTAGCACAGCCCCCACTCCTGGCTAAACCTCTCCCAGGAGAAACATTATACATGTACTTGACAGTTTCAAAATACGCAGTGAGTTCGGTACTGGTGCAAGAGGCCGACCAGATCCAGAGACCAGTATACTACGTCAGCAAAGCTCTATTGGATGCAGAGACCCGGTATCCCGTGCATGAACTGGTCGCCCTATCCCTGATCACTGCAGCACGAAAATTACGGCCTTACTTCCAGGCCCACCCTATCGGAGTTTACACCGATTACCCCCTGCGGCAGATCTTACAAAAACCAGAGGCCTCGGGAAGGCTAATGAAATGGTCGGTGGAGTTAAGCGAGCACGACATTTCCTACCTCCCAAGAGTAGCAATAAAAGGGCAGGCCTTGGCAGATTTTGTTGCAGAACTCACGGAACCCCAAATATTAACTACAGAGGAAAGCAAATGGGAGATGTCAGTGGACGGGTCTGCTAGCTCACAGGGCAATGGGGCAGGAATCGCACTGAAAAACAGTGAAGGAGAAGAAGTGTTGTTTGCTTTAAAATTTGCCTTCAAAGCCACAAACAATGAAGCCGAATACGAAGCAATCTTGGCCGGATTGAGGCTATGCACAGTGGTGGGAGTCCACGACGTAATAGTAAGGAGTGACTCTCAGCTAGCCATTCAACAACTAAAGGGAGAATTTCAGGCTAGGGAGCCGACTATGATAGCCTACTTGGTCGAAGTAAAAAAGTTGATGGAGAAGATGGGAAACGTACGCTTCGAACAAATCGGACGAGAAGACAACTGTGAAGCAGACTCCCTAGCCCGGCTCGCATCCTCAATGAAAACAGAGAACCCCAGAATAATCCCTCTCATATGCCTCAGAGAAAAAAACATAGGAGAGCTGGAAGTAGATATACTAGAAGAGAAAGGCAAAAACTCATGGATGCAACCGATTAGGAGATACCTGGAAACAAGGGAAACCCCTAAAGACAAAAAGGAGGCCAAAAAGCTAAAATTCAAGAGCACAAAGTTTTCCCTAATCGAATGGGTGCTCTACCGGAGAGGCTACACCGTACCCCTCCTGAGATGTCTAGCAGAAGAAGAAGCAGATTATGTGCTCAGGGAAATTCACGCGAACATCTGTGGAAGTCACGCCGGAGGAAAATCAATCGCCTTCAAAGCCTTGAGGCAAGGGTTTTTCTGGCCGACCATGCATCAGGATGGCGTGAGGATAGCTCAGAAATGCGAAGGTTGTCAGAAAAATGCCAACCTCCACCGTCAGCCGGCAGAGCAATTAACCACCCTGTCCAGCCCTTGACCATTCGCGCAGTGGGGGCTAGATATCATAGGACCAATGCCAAAAGGGCGAGGGCAGGCTAAGTATGCAATCGTGGCCATAGACTATTTCACAAAATGGGTTCGGAATTCCCCGAGCAATCATCACTGACAACGAAAAAAAGTTCGATAACAAGGGATTCAGGAAGCTCTGCGAAGACCTCCAGATCGCTCCAAAATTCGCATCGCCAGCCCATCCCAAGTCAAACGGACAGGTTGAGGCAACAAACAAAACCATCAAGGAAAACCTTAAAGCTCGGCTCGGATCATGCAAAAGCTTATGGGTCGAAGAATTACCAGAAGTGCTATGGGCACATCGGACGACCTACAAAGATTCCACAGGGGAGACACCATTTTCCCTATCATACGGATGTGAGGCCGTCATTCCAGCAGAAATCGGGGTAGCAACTCACAGGGTCCGCCACTTTGGGAATGAGCAGAATGAAGAACTTATCAAAAACCAATTCGACCTGATAGAAGAAAGAAGAGAGAAATCAGCTATAAAAGCGGCAGTCTACCAACAAAGAATGGCCCGCTTCTACAACAGAAGAGTTCGAGCCCGCTCATTCCTCCCGGGCGACTTAGTATTGAGAAGGATCACCTTAAACACCCGACGACCAGAGGAGGGCTTGTTAGGTGCCAAGTGGGAATGACCCTACAAGATCACAGATGTGGTAAGGCTAGGGGCTTACGTCTTAGAACAGCTGGACGGCACAAGATTAAAAAAACCATGGAACGCCGAGATGTTAAGAAAATACTTTCAGTAAGTTCTCCCTTCCTTCTTTTCTTTTCCAGCAACCCGACAAGGGACAGAAATTCAGTACAAAGTCTCTCTCAAAATGACCCGCAGAGAGTTGTAAGAAGGGCAGTATGTCCCCGAATATAAATAAAACTTGCTTTTCCAAAATTTTCACCCATTGTTCTAAAAATAAATTTTGTGAACCGTATTCAAAACTCCGGGGACATACTCAATACAACAGTCCAGGGTCAAAAACACAAAACTCGTAACTACCCGACCACGGATACCACCAAAATGAGGAATATGCCCTTAATATTTCGAACACCTCGGGGCTGGATTACGTTCCGCCGAGGCCACTGCGATAATCGGCTCGGGGCTGGATCTTATTCCGTCGAGGCCATTCGGCTCGGGGTCGGGTTACGTCCCACCGAGTCATGCTCATTGGTCTGGGGACGGGACATTCCCCCAGAACCAAGTGTCTCTTTTAGCTCGGGGTCCTCGGAATATCCAGGGACATACTCGATGCATAGGATCCGTGAGAGGCATATCACGGGGATGGATGATACCCCCGTGGAGATTGTTTGCTCCAGTGTTACCGAACATAAGGAGATATATGCCATTAATGTGTCTAACACTCTTTGATCCTCACTTACCTGATGTAATGGATCCGTGAGAAAGCATAGCATAGGGAGAGATGATGCCCCCGTGACGATTGCTAGCTCCAGTGATGCCAGACCTAAGGAGGAATGTGCCTTTAGTATCCCGGACACTCTTTGATCCATTCATCATTTGGATCCAAGAGAGGCGCAGCACGGGGATGCGTTGTGCCCCTGTAGCGTGTGTCTGCTCCAACGTGGTAAGGAGGAGCCCTCGTACAATACACATGCTCCACAGTGACCCGACGTATAGAGGATGTGTCCTTACCATTTCATCGCTCTCTGATCCAAATCCTGGTTCGCCGGGACACTGAATTGAAAGGTTTAGAATTATGTTTTGGAGGCATCGGACAGGACGCTGTTCTGAGGTATCCGTGCTATTGTTTACACTTTTTTGGTTTTATTTTTCAAAATTTTGTTTTTGTTTTTTCGTCGGTCTGAAAAAGGGACGCCCAAGACAAATTCGATAGGGTTTCAAAGGTTGATTCCCTTCCCTTCGGAGCAAGTCCCAATGATTAATAGGCTCGGGGCTGTATTAAGTTCCGCCGAGGCCATTCAGTTATTCGGCTCGGGGCTGGATTTCATTCCGCCGATGCCACTTGGTTATACAGCTCGGGGTCGGGCCACATCCCACCAAGTCTATCTTTTGGACTGGGGACGTCACATTCCCCCAAGGCCAAGTGTTTTTTGGACTGGGGACGTAACATCCCCCCAGGGCCAAGTGTTTCTTACAGCTCGGGGTCGGGCCACATCCCACCGAGTCTATCTTTTGGACTGGGGACGTAACATCCCCCCAGGGCCAAGTGTTTCTTACAGCTCGGGGTCGGGCCACATCCCACCGAGTCTATCTTTTGGACTGGGGACGTCACAATCCCCCAGGGCCAAGTGTTTTTTGGACTGGGGACGTAACATTCCCCCAGGACCAAGTGTTCCTTACAGCTCGGGGTCGGGTTACGTCCCACCGGTTGCATCTCACCATTCGCGTTCTTCACAACTCAGAGTCAATCCTCGACCACTGAATAATTTGGGTCTCGGTTCGTATTATCCCCTCACGAACGAGCCTTAAATAATCATTTGAAGAAGAACACCCAGAGCAAAGAACAGAAGAAAAAATCAGAAAACACATGCATATATATATATATATATATATATATTCAAATAAAATATGAAGTGTTATTAAAAATAAAAAAGATAAGTGTACACAGGGCCCCGTCCGGGTTATTCCTTCTAAATCAGTCCGCACAGGGGCAGGAAGTTCTTCCTCGGCTGGCTCAGACAACGGATGGATCGTCTCGGTCTCAAGAGGGGGAACATCGGCTTCAACCTCGGCAACATGGGAGACCCCTACTTCAATGATTGGAGGTGGAATCTCAGGATAGTCCTCGCCAGTAGCAGGAACCTCAGGTCGGTCTTCTTGGGAAACCAGCGGGACCGGAGCAACAGAAATCGGGTCGGGATCCATCGCCTCCTCGGAAGAAGGGGGAGCCACTTCTGAAACTCCTCCTCAGATATTTCCCCTTTACAGAAACGGATGGCTGCATGAATTGGCCCCATATCCAGGTCGGGCAGCACCATTGGTATAATTTCAGCACAATCACCGACCCCTTCAAGACGAATTGAGTCCCTCTCGGCCTCCCACTCAAGTTCTCTATCCCTGAGCTCGGCACGGGCCCTTCCCAGTTCCTCCTCCTTGGCCCGCAGCTTATACTCCACACTGCCTACTTCCACTTTGAGGATCCCGATCTCAGCCCGGGCGTCCACCAAACTTGCTCTAGCTTCTTCAGCGTTCTTACGCTCTAGAGTAGCAGTAGCCTTAAGAGCTTTGTTTGTTTTGACAGCCTCAACCGCAGCCAGCTCATTATCCATATTCCTCTCTTCGGCACTAGCCAGCTTGGCCTCCACTTCAGAAAGACGATTCTGAAGCCTCTGGGCTTGGCCGCCTTCGGACAAAAGGCTTATAAACAGGTCCTTATTCTTGGCCGCCAAATAATTTGCTTGCCGAGAAGAAAAAGAAGTTAGGAAAATAAAAACAAAGTCTGAAACACACCACGGATATAGAAGAGAAATAACAAAAGTGACCTGGGCCAGCTGGGAGCACAACTTTGCAACTACCTCATCGGGTGAAAGGTCCTCAAACCTCGGAATCTTCTCAGGAGGTACGGCCCCGGCTAGCTCATTAAAAGCCGGCACCAAATGGGAAGTAACCTCCCTAATATTCTTCCCGAGGTCATCAACCCCAAGAACCACGGAACCCTTCAATTTCTTGGAATGACCCTCCTATCGAACTGGAGTATCTCTGCTCGGAGCCTCCTCCTCCTCCAATTCCCACCTCAATTGAGTATCCACAGCTCCAAACCGACGCTTCCTTCTCCTGGAAGGTCTTGGAGGGCTATCAGGACGGGTAACACCCATTGGGGGCACCCGGGGAGATGTAGATAGACCTTGAGAGCTCGGCCGTTCTACCCCCGCAGTCACCTTTCTATCCTCAGAAGATTCAGGTCGTTTCCGAGAAGTACCAGCTCCACCTGGGCTAGTTTTCTTCGCGGCACCGGTTAACCGATCAAGGTAATTTGGTCTCTTCGACATACCTGCAAAACGCAAAGACAAAAGAAGGGTTCAGGACCTGAGCATACAAAAAAAGAAAAAAGAAAAAAAGAGACGACATCAAACATGATAAATAAACATGGGAGTTGGCTAGAAGATCAACAGGAATCCACCTATCCGACCCGAGACATTGGGAGGAACGGCCCGAACAAGTCCCGACTCAAAAAATACCGCATCGTTTACCAACTCCCTCCAATGGGCGGCATATCGCCGAGCCCAGAATACCTGCTTCCGGACCTGGCGGGAGACCTTAGGAGCATCCCTCCAACAAGCTAGGAGGAATAGAAAAAAGGGGTAAGAATCCAAACATAAAAAAAACTAAGGGCAGGAAAACTAAATGTTAAATCTCCTAACCTCCCGCTCTGAAGATATCTGGAACCAAGATCTCCTCTCCATTCGATCTCAGGGTCCGTCCCCAATCTCCAGTGGCCCAGAACCAAAGATCTTTGATATTCTTGTTGGAGTCAGGGAGCTTGCCGACAATGTTGGAAGAGTCAGCATATGCAGAAAGGTAGTACCATCCATGGTATGACCTGAGGTTGGCCTTCAACCGATATAAACTCTTCACTTCTTTAAAAGAAGGTTCGCCAAGCCCCGCCCGATGCCAAACTACATACAACCCGGCCAAGATCATCCAACTGTTTAGACTCATTTGACATGGGGAAATCTCCATCTCGGCCAGCATCCAGGCGAAGTAAGGTTGAATTGACAGCCGGAGCCCGCACTCGAAAAAAGCCGGAAGAAGGGCCACGGAACCATCGCCGGGCTGACTGGCACGATCACATGGGAGAGGGACCTCAAGAGCAATATCTATCGGGATGTCATATCATTTCCGAAGCAGTGCTAGATCATCCTCGGTTATCTTAGAGGGCCGATCCATGTCCAGAGCCGAGCTGTCAAAGTCACCGGGCTCCGGATCCTTCCGAGGAACCCTCTGATGGTAAGTATCTTGTTCGATTTCAGAAGGGGCGGGGGTAGTATCAAGGTTTTCCACGCTGAGTGCTCCCGAGCCAGAGGAAAGCTCTTCAGCAAGGGGGGTCAAGGGTTTAGCAGGGTTTTCAGGGGAAAAACTGTCATCAGACATCCTAGACGTCCGAAAAATAAAAGGGCAAGGTCAGTTTACAACCATATTCTTGAAAAATGACCAAGGGTTCGCAAGCTATCCTAAGTTTTCAGAAAAAACTAAAACTATGAAGTTCTAAGTGCCCTAAGAAGAGTATTCAATAAAATCTCTCCCTAGCAAGTATCAAAACAAATGAGAATGAGAAACAGCAAAGCACATCAAGCAAGAAAAAATGAAAAGAAAGGAAGTCGTTCGGGAAACTTACTTGATCTTTGCTCGGAAAGCGGCGAGTGCGTTGAGAAGCTTTGAGTAAAATTGAATCAGATGCTTCGTAGCCGAAGGGAAGAAGATTTTTTGAAAGATGATAGGATTTTGCCAAACAAATGCAAGGATATCGGTTCACCTTCTCATTACGACGTCGGAATAATTCCAACTGTCGGATCGTAATAGAGTCCCGGATGGACGCCAAGTGTCAACTGCGAAAGAAGTCTCCCAAAATCAAACAAACGGTTGAGATCAGCGCACTATTAAGATGCCTATACACGGTTGATTTTCTCCTGCTTTTGGCGGGAACCCGACAGATGTTTGACAAATGTCAAACTCAGAAAAAACCCTAAAGGTGATTTGATGGGCATTTAAACAGACGTGACAGTTGCGCGTCTCAAGAAAAAATGCTTGAAAAGAGGCAACGGAAAATTTTGATTCGACTCCGGATCGACCACCAACAAAGTAATCAACACACCATCTTTATATAGTTCCCGGCACCAACTTGTATGCTCGTAGGAACCGAGAACTAGGGGACAAATGTTGATGGTGTTTTCAAGCACTATGGTATTTAAAGCAGCACGACAGGGGCAAAAAGGTAATCCCATTCTTGTTCAGGATCATTAATGCCGACCTGACCCATAAAAAGCCAGCAGCAAGGGCCCAAACACTTTGCAATAAGAGGCCGAGCACCTTATGGTTACAGACAGGCCACAACAGGAAGAGATCGAGCATTTTATGATCGGCAACCGAATACTTTGGTTCGAATAACCGAGCATTATCATATCGACAGCAGCATTCTCAAAACAAATGATCATTATGACCGACCTCATGAAGACCGACCAGATAGCGAGACATGCTCCGGAAGATGACACCTTATTCTTGCGGATAAGAAGACAGTCCTACCTTCATAAGAGACACTGATAAAGACAGTGTCCTAGAAGGATAAAGGAAGTAGAGGTAGATTTGATTAAGAAATCCTTGTGGGAACAAGAGATTGTTTTCAACTAGGAATCCTCATACTAGAAGGAATCTGATTTCTTCACTATTATAAATAGAATGGTAGAGTATGTGTAAATGGCATCAGAATCAAACTTGTAAAAAAGCACAAGAGATACAAGTTTCAGCAATAAAAGTATAGTTCTGTTTGTGTCCGTGGACGTAGGTTGAACAAAAATCCACCGAACCACGTTAAATCTCCTTGTTTGATTGGCGCATTATCTACCTTCTGCTAAGTTTGATTTTGGTTTCCCCCATAACAAAACAAATTCACTATTGAAGGAGGATTGCCTCGGGAGTGATATTCCTATATTGTCCTGAGACCAAAATCCACCGTCAACAATTATTATTATTATTATTATTATTATTATTATATTATTATTATTATTATTATTATTATTATTATTATTATTATTATTATGATTATTATTATTATTATTATTATTATTATTATTATTATTATTATTATTATTATTATTATGATGATGATGATGATGATGATGAGAATAACGTGATACTACCGTTTTCATTTTTGCATCCTTATATATATGTGCTGGATAAATAACATTAGAAGAGGTAGGAAGCTATAATATTATTGTTAACTTTGGCTACTCTCTCCTTAAAAATAATAAATCAATAATGATGATACATGTTGCATCTTGATAATAGCATAATATTAAAAATAATTTGCAAAATCTATTAAATATATTATTTATTCATATTTAAATTCACATGTTATTTTATTTATTATATTTATCTTAATATCGTATTTGTATTTCTTTTAAAAATTGTCTATAAGTCGAATAATATAATAGTACAAATGAGTTTGTGTAATTATATAGGCCATTACTAGGGTACGACATTGAACTTACCATTTAAAACATGCAAATTTTATCAATTAACATGTAATTAATTTCATGTTTTGAAAAATTTCATGTTTATTGACAGAGTTTGCATGTTTAATAATTTAAGTTGCATGTCATTGAAGTATTGTAGATGGGCCCATATATAAAAGTAATTTTTAGGGGTCTCTCGATGTCTTTTTAATTATATCTAAATTCTTTTTTTTTTTTTTTTTTTTTTTGAAATCGTTGGAAACCCCGCCATCAAACCACCTATTCTGGGCCGCGGCGCAGGTAAAACCCCCGGCTGCCCCAGGCTCTTACAAGAAGTTGCACCCCCTGGATTCGAACCCAGAACCTCAAGGTGAGATTCTGGACCCTTCACCACCAAGCCACACCCCTTGGGGGCAATTATATCTAAATTCATTCACACACAAACATCTATCGAGCATATTATGGGTGCTCACATTTTCAAATCAATCTGCGATCTGACCAAATCCGTTTGGGTTTTAACTAAATAATGTATTTTTGGGTTAACCTAAGCTGACCCGATTTTTACGGGTCTGGTCATGAGTTTGAAAATCAAACCCATTTCGATCCGATATAATATATTTTTATTATTTTTCTAAATTTTTTATTATTTTTAAAAATTTAACTATTATTTCAATTATTTTTTATTATTTTTTATCTTGAAATTTTATATGTATCACAAGTTTCAAAACATAAAATATCTAATATTTATGTTCAAAATAATTAACACATTAAAAAATACTTTTTTTTGGCCGACCCGACTCCCTCGAGTTTGCAATCTTAAATTTTGAGTTCGGGTTCGGCAACCCACGTGACCGTCTCGCTCAGGTTTTGCGGGAAAAAAAAAAAAAAAAAGACCCGGCCTGACCCATGGACACCTCTAGAACATATTTATAGAACTAACTAATGGAGAGTCAGCGCGATACCCGAGTTTAAGTAAAATTTAGCGTTTTTATCCAACAAACATACCGTTAGTTTTCTACTGTCTCATCTCATGTTCGTTTTCACATTCTTACGTGAGTCTTTGAACTCCGTAGCTCTGCCCATGTGAACTGGTTTTCTGGAATTATACAAGGATTTCTACGGAACCTTACATTTTTTTTAAAAAAAATTCCCTTTATTGTTTTTGATTTTATAATTTCAAATCGCAATTGATACTCATTTCCATGTCATTGTTTAACCACGTGGCCTATAATTGTATTCACAATTCCAAATAACCCACCGGCAATGACACCCAATTAATGGTGAAAATATAAACAATAAAAATATAATGATCACAAAAAATAATACAAAAATCAGTACCCCAAGATCCATAGCTGATAGAATTATACTCGAAAACTAACAATATCTCTAGGCTAATAAGACCAAACTAGAAAATTAATAACTACGTAAATTCTTTATTAACTTATACCACTATCAAGAATCGAACCTAAAACTTACTATACAGACTAGACACACATATGAATGGGGTTCTATGAGAAGAGGATAACAAAGGAGCAACATTAGGACCACTAAAACGATCAGCGGTTGAAATTTTACTAGCACCACACATATTGAAGCGAATAGAATAAAGTATAATCCCCACGTGAATAAAAGTAGCAATACAATCCTTATACACACACACACCCCCTTGTGTTTTCTGTTCTCAATTTCTCAGAAATGCAACTACTACCCAGAATTTGCAGAGAAAAATAGTATAAAAGCTCAAAGATCACATGTCAAAACTGAGTAAAAAAAAGGGATCTCTGCTTTTCCATATCTTAACTTCATTGAATATCTTCTTAACACAAAAGCATGACTCAAATCAAACAAACTTACTTGCTGTCAAAGCATGAGCTCCCTCGTAGGCTGCTTTCTGAACAAGGCCACGGCCAATCCTCATAGTCTACTTTTTCTTGATCTCTCATCTCTTGACTTAAATCCCTATATTTTCGTGTTTCGTTTCATTCTTCTACATTTGACACCAATCTTCATATTTACTCTAATAACACCGGATTTGGTACATAAAAGGAAGACTGTAAACTTGTTATATTAACTAAGAAGAGAGGTCTCATAAAAACCAATAAAAAAAAACCGGAGTATAATAGCAATAAGCAAATTTGCCAAGTGGAGTTTGCATATATTGACATACAAGTCTTCCTGCCTACGACAATCATCTAATTTTAATTTTTAACAAACGCCCTTGGGATATTCTTGTTTATGAACAACTAACAAAAATAGCCCAAGTCAAAATTCTCAAATTGTTATTATACTGGAAACAAATAATCAACTAAATATGGGGGGGATAAAAAGCCAAAAAAGTAGCCACCACAACAATTAATTGGAAACTTTAACTCTTCATTCGGTATCTTTAACTCTTCATTCGGTATCTTACCTTTTAGCTGCAGATATGAGAATCAACTAACATGATCGATTATGCTGCCAAAAGGATGAGCAGAAAAATGGTTGAACAATTCTTCCTGATTCCGCAGTTGGTTCATCGAATCTGGGTAGGAGAACAGAGCAACCCTGAAGCATCTACCCCAACAACGGCAAGATCACATACCGTACAGAGCTGCCCTTCCTGGCTAGGAACAAACCGGGTAGTGCAGTATGGGCAAGAGACATCCTTCTGTCCTCGGTAGATCGGCACGTATGTTGCTCCACAAATGACAAATGGGTTTCTAAAATCATAATTCAGTTGTGTGGCGTCTGTCATATTTCTCTCTGCAGCTTGCAGCACTTGCCTCGCTGCCTTTGCTTGGCTCTCAATCGTGGGGTTTGTCTCCAACAACCGCCTGGCAAAGTTAGCTGCAGTAGCAGGGTTCTTATTCCTGAAGCAGACAGTCATTGCATTTTGCAAGGCTAACCGTAAGTGAGGCATTTGAAGGTTGCAGTGGGTGAAGTATGCAGCAAGCTCCTGCTGGCGTGTTGGATCGTCTTTGAGCTCCCTCCTCTTAAGCTCCATTTGCAGACCAAGGACATACTCCTTGACTATAGTAATTAACTCCTTCACTTCGTCAACTTCCCTCCTTGAGTCAACCACAATCAAAGGAATTGTATGAAGAATGCTAAGAAATAGACGGAGGGCCTCCGTAAATTTTCCAGTTGTGGTGGCCTTGTAACTAGCCTTGAGATTCTCTTCCAACTGTGAGAAATTAAAGACAAGTGCTGGTGGTCCCCTCACATTCGGGCTGGCAGACACATTCCATCCTCGTTCAACTGCCAAGGAAATCACTGGAGCCGATGAAAATGCACGTAAATAAGTATGGCTTCCTGAGTGAAGATCAAGAAACATGGATTTCAAAGGAGCAAAATTTCTTATTCCAAGTTGCCTGTTCAGCAACCGCATTGCAGTATCAAAATTGCCAGCTGCTGCATGCTCAGCCGCAAGGGAAGATCTCTGGATCCAAATCTGGCTTACGGGCATGCCAGGAGTTGGTGCCACAAAAACTGAAGATCGAGCATTGCCAGAAGCCTTGGGTGTATCAGCCTCAGGGGGAAGCTCCAAATCTTCGAGGTCCCATCCTCCTTCCTCATTTTCTTCAGGCACTTCCCCATCTTCCAAGATTGCAGCAACATCCCCGTTTTGTAAACCATCCACATCAACCATATCCAGTTCCTCGCCCCAATCACCCTCAACAGCCTCCTCCTCTTCATCCACAGCACCCTTTCCAATATTATCCAGTCCCCCTTCAAAGATACCCTTCGTGACTCTTAGAAGAGGCCAATCACCACTACACATAACAGGGCCTGGGGGTATCAAAAGGGAAGGTGCTTTGCCCTCTGGCAAAGATGGAACATTATCTCCTAACTCAGATGCTAATCGTTCAGCAACATTTTGCAGCCCATGAACAGAAGCAGTAATGTAAGCAAGAGGCAAATGACCTGCATTCTCCAATATCTTCACACGTTCTTCGACATCACCCAGATACAAGGCATTATGAAACTGACCCATGACATCATTCTTAACTTCAGCTATTTTAAGCATCTTGGCCAGTTTATCTATGTTCCCAGTTATGAGATAAAGAAAAGATAACCTATCAAAATTTTTGGTCCTCTGGTAAGCATATTCCACAATACCTGCATTTCCCTGGCGAAGTGCCTCCACCCCCAGTCTATACCAGTGATCCTTCTCATCAATCTCCTTAGCTGATGCAACTGCAATTTGAATGTTCCCACTCTCTAAAGCCAAGTTAAATCGAGTTCTTTCATCTTTCACAAAATGGAGAGCAACTTCAGGGAAGCCTTTTTGTTGTAGATAAGCAATCATTGCCTGCCCACAAAGCTGTGAGTTCCTTATCATGCTCATTACGTGGTCAAATCTCTTCCTCAATAGAGACAGCTTGAAAATATATTCTGTTGCATCAATAACAATAGCCCTGTTCTTCCCATCCCGATCCAAGCAAAAGATGTTATTTCCAGAAACCTTTGTTATGTAGATTGGAAAATCAAGGGTTCTAATAATCCCGCTGTCTCCATTTGGGAGGCAGTATTTGATATGATTTAAAGTCGTATAAATGAAAACACCATTGTCATCCCAGGCTCCACTTTTTACACGGATTGTCTCATGAAGAGTACATTGGTGCACAAGCTTCTTATTAGCAATGATAATGGCATGTTTGCTGAGCAAGGCAACACTCTCCATGTCATTAGACCATACAACATACTTGACAAAAGGAGTTTGCAGATCACCAAGAACAAGTCTCTGCTGGAGATCAAATATAACCACTCTATCCTCAGCCCGACAAAGCAAGTTACCAGTTCCAGCATAGAAAATTGCATCTGCAGCAATTGGAAGGATGCCTTTTTTAACAACCTCATTCTTTAGATTCTTGACCAATACTTGGTTGCTGGTTTTGTCAAGCACAGCAAACCTATTCCGGGCAATAAAAATAGCTGAGCCTCCAAGACCTTTCTTTGCATCTTGCACACTATCACCCATACCAACGCTGTCTTTAGGTTTGACATTGACATACAACTCATAAGATCCCCCATCCACATCCGAGCAGATAAGAACGGCATTTTCCGTAGGACTGTAAGAAAGAGTCCTTGGACTTTGATACAAGCTTGTAGAACCAGGCCGCCGAATTGGAATGACTTGACTGTCTTTTTGACTTGAAAACTCATAATATCGCAAAAAGCGATCCTTAGCATAAAACAGAGAATCACCACTCACTGCAAAGGCAGGTCGTTCCCTCTCCAGCTTAAAGACAATCATGCCACTGTCATGACCTGCTGCCAAAAGATTCATTTCAGGGTGAGATGCTAGAATCCAGAATCTATCATGCTCACGGCGAAAAGTTTGAACTCCAGTTCGCTTCGTTACGTCCCACACACGGATGCTTTTATCCTCGGAATTAGATACGATAATGTCCTGCCTGGCATGGAACAAAACGCAGGACACATTATTCATGTGTCCTCTCAATGTGTCCACTTCCCAAGCCTTAGTTTCTGGAAAAGAGAAGGAAGAAGCAAAAAAGAAAGAATCGCTTTAATAACTAGGTTTATCAGTAGTAATAAGATATAAGATGTGGGAACTGTTAGGGGTTTTGACAGTTTTGGTCAAAAGAATATTTAAGTAGCTTACTTAAACTATTACAGTTATTGTAGTGCATAACTCACATTCACAAAAAAAAAAAAAAAGCAAACTGTTCAGAACCATTCAATCTATTGCAATGTATATCTCATGCCCCTTAAAAAATATAATATATAACACTTTAACAGCAATGATGGAACTCCATTAACTTACTATCAGCACAAAAATAGGTCAACTCACTTGATTGTCAAAAAGACCCTAATAAATATTGTTTAGACAAGCAATGAATAAAAAGCACAGGCTTCCATAGTTACCATTCATGCGCCATAATTTCACTTGACGATCATCAGCTCCCGAGACAATGAGAGGGAGGGTGGGATGGAATGCTGCCCAGTTGACTCCCCGGTCATGACCTTCCAAGACATATTTCACAACAGCATCAACGCCACCAAACAGATCAGTGTTCATCTGACTCAACCGCAGAATGTCATCTGCAGGAGACACTGTCTTCTTTCTAAGGGCACCTATATCCCAAACGCGAACTGTCTGATCTAAAGAGGCTGACACAACAAGGTCTTCTTTATGGTGGAATGAGGCACACATGACATAATGATTGTGGCCCGTCAACACAGAAATACAAGTACGTGACTGCCAATTCCATATGCGGATGGTCTGATCATCACTGGCACTCACGATCCAGGGGTACTCATGATGAAACTGCACAGTGCGGATGTAATCAAGGTGTCCAAGAAGAGTAAATAGACACCTATGCAGCTTGTAGTTCCAAACTTTGATCTTGTAATCATCCCCTATAGAAGAAAGCAAGTTAAATTTCATGCACTGCATTTTATTTTTTTTATTAAAATGATGAATAAAAGAATGAGTACTGCATAAAAAAACCCTTTCTATGCATAAGTGCTACATTTAGAAGATCATAGAGCACAAGACTTCAATTCAACAAGATCACAAACTCAGACATGTCTATCATAGTTTAGCCACCTAAATCATTTGCATGGGTAATTCAACCCAAAAAAATGTACGATAATGAAAGATGTCAGCAAACTTCTCGGAAAAAAAAATTAGGATCAGCATACCACAAACACGAGATCAAGCCTATTTTCAGCGACAAGAGAGGGTTTACAAATGAAGAGGCATTAATCCTATTTTCTAAATAAACCGAAATTTTCCTTCAAATTTTTTGATAATGAAAAAGAACCATAAATCATATTAAATCAGCTTTGAAATAGACACTCAAGTTAAACCTAGAAACACAGACCAAGTGTATATAATTATTTAATTCAAGCACGAACAAATAAGATCCCAAAACAAAATAAGATATTGAATTATAAATTTATCATCATTTGCAAACATTGAAGATAAAAAGCTCCACTCACCAGATCCCAGCTAACGCACTTGCATTTTCTTTAATACCCCTAGATCTAACAAAATTCAACAATAAGCCATTAAAAGAAACACAATGTCACAACCCAATCTTTTGCACCCAAAAAACAACCTACATACAATCAAAGAACAACATTGTAAATAGAAAATCACATTTACCTCCAGAGACGAACAAGGGCTGAGATTTGTGGAAATGGACGCCACGAACAGGACCATCATGCTCATCAAACCTGTCAATGAGAGTGCCCATACGATAGTCCCATAGCTGGATCACACCACTGTGAAGACTTGCAAGGATCCATGGTCTCTTACTATGAAAACTAAGTCCCTTCACTCTATTACTCTTCGTCTCAAATTTGGTCAACATCCTCTCCAATCAAATCTAACCTAAACAAATACACAAATTCAATCAAAATGCACAGCAACAACGTTCATAATTAACCAAAACAAATCGTATCTCATACGCCTCGTTCACTTCCTTAAATTAAAAAATATACACATAATCTACTCTCACTAAAAACGACAATATGAATTAAAAACGATGACGTATTTGGAAGCAAAGATAATGCGTAACGAAAACAGATGAATTGAATTACACTTAGATCTAGCAAGATAGAGAGCATCTCATTAATAATAATAATAATAATAATAATAATAATAATAATCAAGAATTAGAAAAAGGAATTTACCTCAGATCTAACGATCAGTACGTGAATACGAAAATGAACATGAAATGATCAACGGCATATGATTGGTTACTGAATCTGCGAGCGAAGAAGATCAACGATTCGAGATTTGCGAATTTATAAGAAATAAATTTTTAGATCGAGAGAGAGAGCGCGTATGTGTTTGTTTGTTGTTTAATTTAATTTAATTTTTTTTAACTCTCCGCTTAGATCTGAATTTGATACAGATCGGGGACACAGATGGTATTTTTGTTATTTATAAGGGCACCGTCGGTAAAGAATCTTGAAATATTTAATTTTTTTGGAAAAAAAAAGGTAAATAGAATTCGAGTGCGTTTCGATAATAATAAGAATTCATTTATAATTTATATATATTGGTTTAGTTGCTGGAAAAATACAAATTATTTTGTTAAATTCCAGTTATTACAGTCATCAAGTGTAATAGTGACCGTTGGATTAAGATTTGATGGTTGTGATATATTCGGTGATGTGTCATGGAGTGAGCCAGTCAATATTCGACGTTGAATTTTAAGGAAGGTGGAAGGAGTGGACTACGCAGAAGTCAATTTCAGTCAGATTTTTATTAGTAAAAATATTTTTTAATCATATAAATTAATTTTTAATGTGAAATATATATATATTTATAATTAAATTTTTAAGGTCCAAAAACCCTAAAATATTGACATTCTTAATTTTTTTTCAGTTTTAACTATTAAAAAAAGACCTAGCTTAGGTTCCGCCCAATCATACATAATCTAAGTCCGATCCAGCCCTTTACCACTCCTAATCTAGATTAATTTTATAGGGAATTATTAAAAAATCTATTTTGCGATAACTAATTATATATATATATAAGCTATTAATTTATTTCCAATTAAATCCTAACTTTTTAAATTTTGTTATCATTTAGTTCTTATTTTTAAAAGAGTGATTACATTCTCCTTAAATAGAGTGGAGAATGATTTTTGTTGAATATTGTGCATTGTTTTCATGTCAACAATGATTTTTCTTGTAGGATGATGAAGTCTAAATATATTTTTAATTTCGTATCTTCTTTGAGATTCGAATTCGGTTGATAAATTTTATTAAGAGTAAAAAATCAACTTGACTATGCCTTTAAGGGTTCACATGAACAGTAAATAATAATAAAAAATAAATAATTAGAAAATTGTATATATATAATTTCATTCTTTAGTGAAGACATACTCATTTTATAAAATAAGCATGTCCTATTAAAAGACAAAAAAAAAAAAAAAGCAAACTGTTCAGAACCATTCAATCTATTGCAATGTATATCTCATGCCCCTTAAAAAATATAATATATAACACTTTAACAGCAATGATGGAACTCCATTAACTTACTATCAGCACAAAAATAGGTCAACTCACTTGATTGTCAAAAAGACCCTAATAAATATTGTTTAGACAAGCAATGAATAAAAAGCACAGGCTTCCATAGTTACCATTCATGCGCCATAATTTCACTTGACGATCATCAGCTCCCGAGACAATGAGAGGGAGGGTGGGATGGAATGCTGCCCAGTTGACTCCCCGGTCATGACCTTCCAAGACATATTTCACAACAGCATCAACGCCACCAAACAGATCAGTGTTCATCTGACTCAACCGCAGAATGTCATCTGCAGGAGACACTGTCTTCTTTCTAAGGGCACCTATATCCCAAACGCGAACTGTCTGATCTAAAGAGGCTGACACAACAAGGTCTTCTTTATGGTGGAATGAGGCACACATGACATAATGATTGTGGCCCGTCAACACAGAAATACAAGTACGTGACTGCCAATTCCATATGCGGATGGTCTGATCATCACTGGCACTCACGATCCAGGGGTACTCATGATGAAACTGCACAGTGCGGATGTAATCAAGGTGTCCAAGAAGAGTAAATAGACACCTATGCAGCTTGTAGTTCCAAACTTTGATCTTGTAATCATCCCCTATAGAAGAAAGCAAGTTAAATTTCATGCACTGCATTTTATTTTTTTTATTAAAATGATGAATAAAAGAATGAGTACTGCATAAAAAAACCCTTTCTATGCATAAGTGCTACATTTAGAAGATCATAGAGCACAAGACTTCAATTCAACAAGATCACAAACTCAGACATGTCTATCATAGTTTAGCCACCTAAATCATTTGCATGGGTAATTCAACCCAAAAAAATGTACGATAATGAAAGATGTCAGCAAACTTCTCGGAAAAAAAAATTAGGATCAGCATACCACAAACACGAGATCAAGCCTATTTTCAGCGACAAGAGAGGGTTTACAAATGAAGAGGCATTAATCCTATTTTCTAAATAAACCGAAATTTTCCTTCAAATTTTTTGATAATGAAAAAGAACCATAAATCATATTAAATCAGCTTTGAAATAGACACTCAAGTTAAACCTAGAAACACAGACCAAGTGTATATAATTATTTAATTCAAGCACGAACAAATAAGATCCCAAAACAAAATAAGATATTGAATTATAAATTTATCATCATTTGCAAACATTGAAGATAAAAAGCTCCACTCACCAGATCCCAGCTAACGCACTTGCATTTTCTTTAATACCCCTAGATCTAACAAAATTCAACAATAAGCCATTAAAAGAAACACAATGTCACAACCCAATCTTTTGCACCCAAAAAACAACCTACATACAATCAAAGAACAACATTGTAAATAGAAAATCACATTTACCTCCAGAGACGAACAAGGGCTGAGATTTGTGGAAATGGACGCCACGAACAGGACCATCATGCTCATCAAACCTGTCAATGAGAGTGCCCATACGATAGTCCCATAGCTGGATCACACCACTGTGAAGACTTGCAAGGATCCATGGTCTCTTACTATGAAAACTAAGTCCCTTCACTCTATTACTCTTCGTCTCAAATTTGGTCAACATCCTCTCCAATCAAATCTAACCTAAACAAATACACAAATTCAATCAAAATGCACAGCAACAACGTTCATAATTAACCAAAACAAATCGTATCTCATACGCCTCGTTCACTTCCTTAAATTAAAAAATATACACATAATCTACTCTCACTAAAAACGACAATAGGAATTAAAAACGATGACGTATTTGGAAGCAAAGATAATGCGTAACGAAAACAGATGAATTGAATTACACTTAGATCTAGCAAGATCGAGAGCATCTCATTAATAATAATAATAATAATAATAATAATAATAATAATAATAATAATCAAGAATTAGAAAAAGGAATTTACCTCAGATCTAACGATCAGTACGTGAATACGAAAATGAACATGAAATGATCAACGGCATATGATTGGTTACTGAATCTGCGAGCGAAGAAGATCAACGATTCGAGATTTGCGAATTTATAAGAAATAAATTTTTAGATCGAGAGAGCGCGTATGTGTTTGTTTGTTGTTTAATTTAATTTAATTTTTTTTAACTCTCCGCTTAGATCTGAATTTGATACAGATCGGGGACACAGATGGTATTTTTGTTATTTATAAGGGCACCGTCGGTAAAGAATCTTGAAATATTTAATTTTTTTGGAAAAAAAAAGGTAAATAGAATTCGAGTGCGTTTCGATAATAATAAGAATTCATTTATAATTTATATATATTGGTTTAGTTGCTGGAAAAATACAAATTATTTTGTTAAATTCCAGTTATTACAGTCATCAAGTGTAATAGTGACCGTTGGATTAAGATTTGATGGTTGTGATATATTCGGTGATGTGTCATGGAGTGAGCCAGTCAATATTCGACGTTGAATTTTAAGGAAGGTGGAAGGAGTGGACTACGCGGAAGTCAATTTCAGTCAGATTTTTATTAGTAAAAATATTTTTTAATCATATAAATTAATTTTTAATGTGAAATATATATATATTTATAATTAAATTTTTAAGGTCCAAAAACCCTAAAATATTGACATTCTTAATTTTTTTTCAGTTTTAACTATTAAAAAAAGACCTAGCTTAGGTTCCGCCCAATCATACATAATCTGGGTCCGATCCAGCCCTTTACCACTCCTAATCTAGATTAATTTTATAGGGAATTATTAAAAAATCTATTTTGCGATAACTAATTATATATATATATATAAGCTATTAATTTATTTCCAATTAAATCCTAACTTTTTAAATTTTGTTATCATTTAGTTCTTATTTTTAAAAGAGTGATTACATTCTCCTTAAATAGAGTGGAGAATGATTTTTCTTGAATATTGTGCATTGTTTTCATGTCAACAATGATTTTTCTTGTAGGATGATGAAGTCTAAATATATTTTTAATTTCGTATCTTCTTTGAGATTCGAATTCGGTTGATAAATTTTATTAAGAGTCTAAAAAATCAACTTGACTATGCCTTTAAGGGTTCACATGAACAGTAAATAATAATAAAAAATAAATAATTAGAAAATTGTATATATATAATTTCATTCTTTAGTGAAGACATACTCATTTTATAAAATAAGCATGTCCTATTAAAAGACAAAAAAAAAAAAAAAGCAAACTGTTCAGAACCATTCAATCTATTGCAATGTATATCTCATGCCCCTTAAAAAATATAATATATAACACTTTAACAGCAATGATGGAACTCCATTAACTTACTATCAGCACAAAAATAGGTCAACTCACTTGATTGTCAAAAAGACCCTAATAAATATTGTTTAGACAAGCAATGAATAAAAAGCACAGGCTTCCATAGTTACCATTCATGCGCCATAATTTCACTTGACGATCATCAGCTCCCGAGACAATGAGAGGGAGGGTGGGATGGAATGCTGCCCAGTTGACTCCCCGGTCATGACCTTCCAAGACATATTTCACAACAGCATCAACGCCACCAAACAGATCAGTGTTCATCTGACTCAACCGCAGAATGTCATCTGCAGGAGACACTGTCTTCTTTCTAAGGGCACCTATATCCCAAACGCGAACTGTCTGATCTAAAGAGGCTGACACAACAAGGTCTTCTTTATGGTGGAATGAGGCACACATGACATAATGATTGTGGCCCGTCAACACAGAAATACAAGTACGTGACTGCCAATTCCATATGCGGATGGTCTGATCATCACTGGCACTCACGATCCAGGGGTACTCATGATGAAACTGCACAGTGCGGATGTAATCAAGGTGTCCAAGAAGAGTAAATAGACACCTATGCAGCTTGTAGTTCCAAACTTTGATCTTGTAATCATCCCCTATAGAAGAAAGCAAGTTAAATTTCATGCACTGCATTTTATTTTTTTTATTAAAATGATGAATAAAAGAATGAGTACTGCATAAAAAAACCCTTTCTATGCATAAGTGCTACATTTAGAAGATCATAGAGCACAAGACTTCAATTCAACAAGATCACAAACTCAGACATGTCTATCATAGTTTAGCCACCTAAATCATTTGCATGGGTAATTCAACCCAAAAAAATGTACGATAATGAAAGATGTCAGCAAACTTCTCGGAAAAAAAAATTAGGATCAGCATACCACAAACACGAGATCAAGCCTATTTTCAGCGACAAGAGAGGGTTTACAAATGAAGAGGCATTAATCCTATTTTCTAAATAAACCGAAATTTTCCTTCAAATTTTTTGATAATGAAAAAGAACCATAAATCATATTAAATCAGCTTTGAAATAGACACTCAAGTTAAACCTAGAAACACAGACCAAGTGTATATAATTATTTAATTCAAGCACGAACAAATAAGATCCCAAAACAAAATAAGATATTGAATTATAAATTTATCATCATTTGCAAACATTGAAGATAAAAAGCTCCACTCACCAGATCCCAGCTAACGCACTTGCATTTTCTTTAATACCCCTAGATCTAACAAAATTCAACAATAAGCCATTAAAAGAAACACAATGTCACAACCCAATCTTTTGCACCCAAAAAACAACCTACATACAATCAAAGAACAACATTGTAAATAGAAAATCACATTTACCTCCAGAGACGAACAAGGGCTGAGATTTGTGGAAATGGACGCCACGAACAGGACCATCATGCTCATCAAACCTGTCAATGAGAGTGCCCATACGATAGTCCCATAGCTGGATCACACCACTGTGAAGACTTGCAAGGATCCATGGTCTCTTACTATGAAAACTAAGTCCCTTCACTCTATTACTCTTCGTCTCAAATTTGGTCAACATCCTCTCCAATCAAAACCAATCAAATCTAACCTAAACAAATACACAAATTCAATCAAAATGCACAGCAACAACGTTCATAATTAACCAAAACAAATCGTATCTCATACGCCTCGTTCACTTCCTTAAATTAAAAAATATACACATTATCTACTCTCACTAAAAACGACAATAGGAATTAAAAACGATGACGTATTTGGAAGCAAAGATAATGCGTAACGAAAACAGATGAATTGAATTACACTTAGATCTAGCAAGATAGAGAGCATCTCATTAAAAATAATAATAATAATCAAGAATTAGAAAAAGGAATTTACCTCAGATCTAACGATCAGTACGTGAATACGAAAATGAACATGAAATGATCAACGGCATATGATTGGTTACTGAATCTGCGAGCGAAGAAGATCAACGATTCGAGATTTGCGAATTTATAAGAAATAAATTTTTAGATCGAGAGAGAGAGCGCGTATGTGTTTGTTTGTTGTTTAATTTAATTTAATTTTTTTTAACTCTCCGCTTAGATCTGAATTTGATACAGATCGGGGACACAGATGGTATTTTTGTTATTTATAAGGGCACCGTCGGTAAAGAATCTTGAAATATTTAATTTTTTTGGAAAAAAAAAGGTAAATAGAATTCGAGTGCGTTTCGATAATAATAAGAATTCATTTATAATTTATATATATTGGTTTAGTTGCTGGAAAAATACAAATTATTTTGTTAAATTCCAGTTATTACAGTCATCAAGTGTAATAGTGACCGTTGGATTAAGATTTGATGGTTGTGATATATTCGGTGATGTGTCATGGAGTGAGCCAGTCAATATTCGACGTTGAATTTTAAGGAAGGTGGAAGGAGTGGACTACGCGGAAGTCAATTTCAGTCAGATTTTTATTAGTAAAAATATTTTTTAATCATATAAATTAATTTTTAATGTGAAATATATATATATTTATAATTAAATTTTTAAGGTCCAAAAACCCTAAAATATTGACATTCTTAATTTTTTTTCAGTTTTAACTATTAAAAAAAGACCTAGCTTAGGTTCCGCCCAATCATACATAATCTAAGTCCGATCCAGCCCTTTACCACTCCTAATCTAGATTAATTTTATAGGGAATTATTAAAAAATCTATTTTGCGATAACTAATTATATATATATATATATAAGCTATTAATTTATTTCCAATTAAATCCTAACTTTTTAAATTGTGTTATCATTTAGTTCTTATTTTTAAAAGAGTGATTACATTCTCCTTAAATAGAGTGGAGAATGATTTTTCTTGAATATTGTGCATTGTTTTCATGTCAACAATGATTTTTCTTGTAGGATGATGAAGTCTAAATATATTTTTAATTTCGTATCTTCTTTCAGATTCGAATTCGGTTGATAAATTTTATTAAGAGTCTAAAAAATCAACTTGACTATGCCTTTAAGGGTTCACATGAACAGTAAATAATAATAAAAAATAAATAATTAGAAAATTGTATATATATAATTTCATTCTTTAGTGAAGACATACTCATTTTATAAAATAAGCATGTCCTATTAAAAGACAAAAAAAAAACATGGTGTTGATGGTGATTTCCTGACCCGAGAGAAGCAGAAGTGTGAAAAATGGTATAGAAGAGATTTTAATTTCCTGAACAAAAGGTACAAGCCCAAGAGGCAGAGGCATAGGCATCCGGCCAGACAAGAACACCAGAATTAGTTTGCTTGTGGTGCCCGGACCCAAGGTAGAAAGATGTTCAGTAAAGATGAGGGGAGTGAAGGTTTCAACACCAACCCGACCTTGTGGGACAAGTCGATCATTTCAACTTACAGTCGATCATCTCAACTTGCTGACCTGGGGAGGTAGGTCAAGGTAATGTCATTAAGTTCAAGTTCAGATGACGTAAGCCCTAAACGGAAGTTCGGGTTTACCAAGTTCCGATAGGTAGACCCGGCCACGGTTCCGACCCCAACCGAACCGGTCCCATTCCGGTTCGGTTCCGGACCGTCGGGTTCCTGTTGGAACCGTAGGGTTCCAACAGGAACCCTACGGCCCCCAACGGCTACTAGCCGTTGGGGGCCTAATTTCCCCAACGGCTAGTGCCGTTGGGGGATGCAGGGAGCCGTTTGGCTCCTGCCAAAAAAAATTTAAAAAAAAATATTTTTGTTATATAAAATAAAAATTACTAATGTACCCCTAATAACGGTAATAAAATGGTTATATTTAGGGGCATTTTGGTATCAAAAAAATTCTAAAATTCTATAAATAGGATTCATTTTTCATAATTTCATCACACCAAATTCTCAACTCTCTCATTTTCTATAATTCTCTTATTCGCAATTATTCAATTTTCTTATTTTTCTTCCTAATTTCTCAAACGAAAAATGGCAAGCTCATCTGAGAACATAATGTCAAATATGCCAACCCAAGAGAGCGGCCCTAGTGTCAGTGCACAATCACGGAGAAGAGAAGTTAAGGCTCGGTCCTCGGATATTTTCAAAATTCATTTTAATTTGGAACGCCTAGAAGATGATTCACAACGAGCAGTTTGCAACTATTGTGGGGTTATCTACAATTTTCTGGTGGATATGGCAATATGATCAAGCACATGGAAAAACATCATCCGGTTGAATTTGGCATTGATACGACGCAACTCAAATGGCCAGGTACGCATCATCAAGTAGAGGTACGAGTGCTTTAGATTTATTAAATATTCTGATGCAAAAAATAAAGAAGATGATTCACAACGAGCAGTTTGCAACTATTGTGGGGTTATCTACAAATTTTCTGGTGGATATGGCAATATGATCAGCACATGGAAAAACATCATCCGGTTGAATTTGGCATTGATACGACGCAAACTCAAATGGCCAGGTACGCATCATCAAGTAGAGGTACGAGTGCTTTAGATTTATTAAATATTCTGATGCAAAAAATAAAGAAGAATTTGCGAAATTAACTTGTATGGCACATCTTTCTTTAAGCTTTGGTGAAAAACTTCATTTTACTAATTACGTGCATAATGCTTTAAACCCTTCTGCATGTAGAATGACTCGAAACACAACAAAACGTCATATTTTTAAATTATAAAAGATGGTAAAATTATTTTAAATGAAATATTTAAAGAGATGAAAGGTCGTATTTCTGTATGTTCTGATATTTGGAGTGATCATTGGCAAACACCTCATACATGGGTGTGACTTGTCATTGGATTGATGCATCATTTACCATGCAAAAACGACTTATTGCATTTAGAGTTTTTGATGACCAACATACTGCACATAATATTTATAGAATGATGAAGGTAATTTTTGATGAATATGGTTTAGGAGAAAAAATTTTAACAATTGGATTTGATAATACATCTGCAAATACTGCATCCATCAATGATTTAAAAGAAATATGTCAACCAAATTTAGGGGGTCGATTTTTTCATATTCGTTGTACATGTCATGTCCTCAACTTATGTGTGCAAGACGGTCTAAAATTATTATCACCTTTCCTTGATCAATTAAAACGGCACTTAACTGTATTGGTCATATTCTCAAATTAGGAGAGAATGAACCAAGTTTTGTAAAATAAATGGTATTAAACCGATTAAATTTTCAAGAGATGTTCCAACACGTTGGAATTCTACTTATTTTCTTTTATGTCAAGCATTTCAATACAAAGATGCATTATGTAGTTTTTTTTCTCAACATGTTCAAAATATCACACTTTATCCTAGTCAATGGGATATTTGTGAATTTTTTTTAGATATTTTAAAAGTTTTTATGATGCTACTTTAGTTTTTAGCGGCGTTTATTATCCTACAGCACATTTATTTCTTCTTGAGAGTTTAAATATTGTTGGCACTCTCGATGAGCATGTTGACAGCAGCGATCCTAATGATATTGTTTTGTTAGAAGCCATTACTGTTATGAAGGTAAAATGGTTAAACTATTTTAGAGAGAATTCATTTACTTTATCTTATTGCTGCTGTTTTTGATCCTAGATTTAATTAGAAGTTTGAATGGTGCTTTACAAGCTTATTATAGTTATTTAGGAATATTAGATGAAATTGACATTACTAGATTAATGACGAAATTAAGAAATGATTTAATTGAGTTATTTAATGATTATATTGTAAGATATAACTTAGGAACATTAGGTCAATCTAGTAGTAGCGAACCGGTAATTCAAACAAGACTTAGCGCAGAGGATCGTTGGTTATTGCAACGAAATAAAAAAGCTAGGGATAAGACAACTAATAACCCTGAATTAGATAATTATTTATCTACAAATTTTGAGTTTTCTAATGAAAGTTTATGCAGTAAAAATTTTAAAATCCTTGAATGGTGGAACCGGCATCAAAATATATATCATGTTTTATCTATTATTGCTAAAGAGATCTTGGCAGCATCTATTTCCACCATTGCGGTTGAGCAAGCCTTCAGCTTGGGAGGTAATATATTGGAAGCTAGGCGATCTTCATTACATCCAAGCACTCTAGAAGCAACAGCTTGTGTGGATGATTGGACTCGAGCTGATCTGAGACAACAAGAAGATGCCCCCGATGATTGTGAAGATTTGTTCGATAATGCTTCTGCAACAAGTGCAAGCGGAACCGGAGCCGAAGGATCAACCGATAATGATGATTGATAATTGTAAAATTATAATTTACAAAGGGGATATGTCTAAAAGACTAAAACTTGTAATGGAACTACGTGGGCTTTGATTCCTCTCACCCTTGGAGGATACGTAAGCAACTTAAATTTTTAAAAATTTAAGCTCAAGCTCTTCAATGTAATAAATTTTTTTTTTTTTTTATAAATTTAATCTCATTTTTTTATTTTAATTAATTAAAAAAAAAAGGAACCGAACCGAACCGGAACCGAACCGCCGGCCGGGTCTACCGATAGGCTAGAAGTAGGCCAGTGGCTAATGGGACGGAACATGACTGCAAGTTTATTAACTGACACACGCTATCGCGTGGGAGTGGTTGGGATACAGGCTGACATTGTGACATAACGTGTAGCAGTTACCAAAAGTAGCATAATTTAATGAGATTCATATGGCAGATCGTAGAGATGTCAGACGATTGGGCTATAATTATTACAAATATTTGGTTACTGTGTTCTTACAAATGACTCTGAACAAACAGTCAAACACAACACGGTTGCTTACAATAAATAGAGGAAACAACACAACAAGAATAATGAAAGTAACACAATCTCAGGACAATTGCAGACGGCGGTGCAGCAACGAACCAGCGACAGAAACAGGAAGGCAGTACAGTACCAAACCAGGAACATGAAAACATAGAGAATTCTGAGGCTTGTTGATGCGGCAACAATCTCCTTAAAACAAATTCGTCCCCTACCGAATGGTACAGTAGAACGCGAGACGTTTTTTTCCCAGGATGCAACGGAAATAAATGTGAATGGGCACCACCAAAATCGTCTTCAACGAACCACAAAGTGTTTGAACTCTCTCAACAAAAAGCAAGAAAACCAAGGGAAAAACCGTTCAGTATTTTTTTCTCTATCTTTTTTTTTTATCAAAAACGAACACAACCCCTTTTAAGAAAAGAACATGCCTATTGAATTGAATTAGTGAGAGACTGTTCATATGATATAACCACCCAGTTAATTAAAAGAATTAAATTAACTGTTATGGAACTTCAAAAGCTTGGGAAAAATAAAGAGGCTGGCAAAAGGTGACTGGGCCAGGCCCGCACAATTTGGTCCGGCATTCGTGTACGCAGGAAGCGCGGGTGCACACGAGTCAGGCTTGTTCGGATTTTGATTTGCACCCCCTCTGCGCGTGCACGTAGAGAGAACCTCTATCCTTATAACACTTACCCATCTACATATGAGCAATCATATATAAACACAATTTTCCTTTATTAGCTTTCTCATGTGGGAAAAAATTGTTTCTCTTTATTTTCCAACGCCAATGGGTGAACTTTGAGCAATAATTTCTCATTCACCCAAGCACCATTTTAAGCATATGAATATATCATTCCGAACTACTCACAGAGGAGTATCCGAATCACTCAAAAATAACCACTAACACGAAGTGGACCATGCTTAAAATTGTACCTCAAAATTCTTACTAAGAGCATTTTCCAACAATCCCCCACATGAATGAAATTGGCGAAAAAACGTCAAATAAAATTATTTTATAGAAACATTGTATTTTTACCTTGAAGAGTTCAACGGTTCAACACCTGCATAGGATAGGTAGGCCTCAGCCTTTGAACCTTCCCTTGTGAAAATATATCTCTTTTACTAGCTGACAGTGGACACGATGTCATTGAACTGTACTGTCGTTCATGTAAATGAAAACATATATCACACGGATATTTTACCTAACACATCTGAGTTCTCATTATTATGTTCATTTTGGCCATGAACATCTACCTGATTCTGCAAGAGTTTCTAAGAATTAAGCACCGTACAATTCCCTTTGAAGTGGCCCCACTTCTCTCTAACATAGGTGATTTCTTATTTAAGAGTAGCTCGTATTACTCTGATCGGATTCCCGACGCATAAGAATCATTAAAAGCCTTTGCTTAACCTATTTACATACGAGCATCACTGTTTCATTTCACCATAGGAATGGACTATAGGGTAACCCCCCCCCCCCCCACAGTGAACCAATTATGTCTTTTACGAGTAGGTTGTCCCATTGAACCTAGATCTTGGGATCTCCAGTCAATAAGGTTGGGTTTTCCTTCGTAATAAACATTTATCTAATGAGCTTTAGTCTCATTCCCCTCGATGATTTCACAACTAACTCTCTGTTTAACCATTTGGTTAGCGGATCTGCAATGTTATCATTTGACTTTACATAGTCAATCGAAATAACTCCAGTAGAGAGTAATTGTCTAACGGTATTGTGTCTACGACAAATATGTCTAGACTTACCATTATACATATTGTTATGTGTCATTCCAATTGCAGATTGACTATCACAATGAATGCAAATTGATGGCACTGGCTTAGGCCAACTTGGAATATCCTCTAGAAAATTTCGTAGTCATTCTGCTTCTTCAGCACACTTATCTAATGCAATGAATTCTGATTCCATTGTAGATCTGGCTATCACAGTCTGTTTGTAGGATTTCCATGATATAGCTGCACATGCTAGTGTAAACATATAGCCACTGGTAGACTTTGAGTCTTTCATATCAGATATCCAGTTTGCATCACCGTATCCTTCAATTACGGTTGGATATCTATGATAGTGCAACCCATAATTACGAGTAAATCGTAGGTACCTGAGTATTCTTACTATTGATTTCCAGTAAACAACCCCTGAATTACTCATATATCTGCTGAGCTTGTTTACTGTACAGGCTATATCAGGCCTTGTACAACTCGATAAATACATCAGACTCCCGATCACTCTAGAGTATTCTACTTGAGATATACCCTCTCCCATATTCTTTGATAGATGTAGACTCACATCTAAATGAGTTCTACTCACAACAGAATCATCATTGTTGAATTTACCAAGAATTTTATCCACATAGTGCGACTGATCAAGAATAAGTCCATCTGGACTTCTCGAGATTTTTATTCCCAGAATGACATCTGCTAGACCCATGACTTTCATGTCAAACTTAGATTTCAGCATATTCTTGGTGGATTTCACCATTTTAACATTACTCCCGACAATCAATATGTCATCAACGTAGAGACATAAAATGACATAGCCAACTTATGTCTCTCTGACATAAATACATTTATCACATTCATTGATTTTGAAACCATTTGCCAACATGGTGTCGTCAAACTTTTTATGCCACTGTTTCGGAACTTGTTTCAATCCATACAAGGATTTTACTAACTTGCAGACTTTCTTTTCTTGTCCTGGAGCTATAAAGCCTTTAGGTTGTTCCATGTAGATTTCTTCATCTAAATCTCCATTTAGAAAGGCTGTTTTCACATCCATCTGATGTACCTCAAGATTGCGCAAAGCTGCAATCGCTAGTATCATCCTTATGGAATTTATTCTCGTTACATGAGAGTAAGTGTCAAAGTAATCAAAACCTTCACGTTATCTGTAGCCTTTAATTACAAGTCTTGCTTTGTACTTGTCAATTGATCCATCTGTCTTCATTTTCTTTTTGAAAATCCACTTGGACCCTAAAGGTTTACACCCTGGAGGAAGATCAACTAACTCCAAGGTGTGATTTAGTAAGATGGATTCAATTTCACTATTGATGACATCTTTCCACAAAGCACCATCAGCTGACCTTACAGCTTTGTTATAGCTTTGAGGATCATTTTCTAGCAATAATGTCAGAAAATCTGGACCAAATGATTTTTCCGTTCTAGCTCTTTTGCTACTTCTTAGTTCAAGTTCAACATCTTGTTGATCCTCTCGAACATTTATGTGTTCTTGGTCCTGACTATCTTAAATGATAGCCTCATGTGCCCGTTTGTGCACATTTGAATTCGAATTAGTTTTACAAGGAAAAACGTATTCGAAAAAAGATGCACTCATCAACTTCATTATCGTATTTTTGTGAATATCTGATATATGGGACTCATGCACAAGAAATCGATAAGCATTACTGTTATGTGCATATCCTATGAAAATACAATCAACAGTTTTTGGTCTTATCTTCACCTTCTTAGGTGGAGGAATGATTACTTTGGCAAGACACCCCCACACTCGTAGAAATTTATAGGAAGATACTATTCTTTTCCACATTTCATAAGGAGTTTTCCCTGCTTCTTTTCGTGATACCTTATTTAAAAGGTAATTAGCTGATAAAACAGCTTTTCCCCACATATTCTGAGGTATTCCAGAGCTGATTAACATAGCATTCATCATTTCTTTCAAGGTACGATTCTTCCGTTCTGCAATCCCATTGGATTGAGGTGAATAAGGAGTTGTGGTTTGATGTATGATTTCATTTTGTGTTGGACAATTATGACCCATAACATCACTATTTGTACAGATCATGGTGTTGTTGTACAAATTAACTATGTGACAAAGGAAATTGCCCTTTTATCATTTGTAATTAGATTACCAAGATGTATAAATGATGAAAGGTCCATATGATTAGTTCCAGATTGAGATTATATGAGACAGTATCAATCCACGAAGGTTTAATCATTAAATATCTCTAGTCAGAGTATTATCGAGATTGGACATCGATAATGCGTAAAAGACTAGTATTACACTTGTGCGCGTTGTGGGAGCATAACGGCATAGTTCTCATATATTTGAGTATAAGATACTCATGCAAGTGTAATAGGAGGTTGTGTTTACCGATGGTACGGAAACAGCTTCGCTCTGGATAGACCCCTCGGAATTCCATTGGTAGTATGACTATGTGTCTATGGAAGTCTGAATCAGGGTAGGTGTATTTGGTCTTAACCTGAGACTTGCACCGCTAATACTTGCGACAATCAATATACTTTGGTTTTGGTCGTCCAGGGCTTTAACAGGTTCTGTGTACGCCTCTTCTGGGTATATTGAGAATCGTAGTGTATTGGGTGTGATGTCAAGACGGAAGTATCACTCCAGTCATAGTGGAGATGATGATCACGTAGGATACGGAACTGGTGCTCTTATAAGCTGCAGCTATCGGGATATTATGACTAGGTCATGTTTATCCGATTATAGAGACTAGTTACCAGAGATCCGATATGTGCTTCGTACGGGGCAAACACGATTCCAGCCACGGGCCTAGCACGTGACATCCGATACTGGATCGAAATACGCAATATTCGTATACTACGCCTGATATAGATCACATATTCCAGTAAGAATATTTCTGGAGAATTGGGTAGGCACGGTGCTTTGCTAGAAGTCAACCTTGTCTTGTAAATCGGTAAAAACGTAGTACTAGGTACGTACGTGTTCGGATAGTCCGACGACCGGATTTACTGCCAACATATCCGGGGATCTCATGGGTCGCTTCCCGAAGATTCACCGATGACGTATGACTCGCACTTTATTAATCTGAGATTAATTATAAGAGAGAGAAAATTAATCTGGGATTAATTACGGAGATATTTTATCTGGGATAAAATATTAATTTAAAGAGAGAGAATGATTAATTTGGAATTAATCGATAAAATAATATATTCGATATATTATACGAAATTGGATTTCGACGCGGAATTAAAATTAGATTTTAATTCGGGCAAACTAGTTAATTTAGAATTAATTCGCAAGCGACGTGAATAGTAATTTTGCTAGGCAAAGTTATTTAATTAAATTTGATTTAATTACGTAGCAACGGAAAATTCGTTAATTTGGAATTAGCGAACCCGAGCCCATGAGTGTTTGCGGGCGCACTCGCATTTCGAATTCAAGTGCGGTCCACAAGTCACATCAAGCGTCAAATCACTAGTCAATCGATTGATGTGATGTCTATTCACTTTGAGTGATGTGACAACATGTCACTATTGATTGATGGTGGTAGTTGGAAGACATTAATTGTTTTTTTGCCTTTGACTTTTGGAAAGTGGATTTGTGTATTAGTTTTTTGAAATCTAAAAACACTTAACACAATTCTTTCTCTATTTTCTTCTCTCTCTCACGCCCAAGGGGCCTTCTTCTTCTTCTTTTTCTGCTTTTGCCGAGAACTAGATGAAGTGATAAGGGAAATTTGCGGCAAAATTTTCGAGGTGCTTGCACGCTTTAAGGGTCTTGCGAAGGTGATAGGGAAACCCACTAGTGGGCATGGAATGCACACACCAAACTTGGAGCTTGAAGGACCGAAAATGGAGCTCAAAATTTTGAAGAAAGCCGAGAGTTCAAGGAGCCAAAGCTTGAAGAATTTTGTCGTTCCTCGCATCGCAAAGCCGATCGTTGTAAGTATGATTCCGCCATACTTTTACGAGTATTCACATACATGATTTCTTGCTTGAATGATCATTGGGACTAATACAGAAACCCAACAATGGTATTAGAGCCATTTTGAGCATGAAATGAACTTATGGTAAAATTTGGGTAAAATCAATTTGAGCATGATTTGATAAAATTGTTTGATTGAGTATGCTTGAATGATGTTATATTGAAGTTGTATATGATCAATTTCATGAAATATTGATTGGATCAAATTTTCCCCTAATATGTTGGCTTGGCCGAATATGAACAATGCCCTAAAGTCATGGTATTTTGTGATTTTGATCATTGGATGAGTTGAAATCATTTGGGAAATGTTGATTTGAGATTTAATTGGATTGAATTTTGAATTGGACAAACAATCCCTAATTGTCGTGGACTTGTAAGCATGTAAAATGATGTGATTTTTTGATTCAAATGTGTTGGACATATGTTGATGATAATGAGCATAATTAATTGAGTGAATTAGTATTTTGGAAATATTAATTTGGTTAATTAATTATGGCATACACTTTGGTTAATTTAATTATGAAATTTGGAATTTTGAAATTAAATTAATTGGGCTTAAATTTGGAATTGGGCTTTTAAAGTTGTAATTGGGCTTAATGGGCTTGGTTGGACCAAGTTTGGTTTAGGCAAATTGGTTGGATCCAATTGGGCCTAAAACCATATCCATAAAATCCAATTATGACTTAATGGACCTTTAATTATAATTGGGCCTAATGGGCCTAAATTGGTTTCTTGGCAAATAAGGGTGATTCCTTAAAAGGGCTTTGGTATTTGGGTTTGACCCATATTGACCGAAAGTCCATGCCTTATGAAATTAATTGAAAGCCCATTGGACTTTAAATTAAATTGACATTGGATGTTAATTGGGCTTTGAGACCCGTAATGATTAGATTTAGAATCTAAGTCGTAAAGGTACATTAAAAAGTGTAATATTTAATTTGGAATTAAATAATGAATTAATATTAAATACAAATTAAATTGGATTTAATGTTGTAGTTTAATATAATTCAAGAATTCGTACTTTGAGTACTTATTCTTAAAACGAGTTGGACTCGCGCAAAATCAAATCGTTGTTTGAACATTGGATGGTCATTAATTATCAAATTAATTAATTGGATTAGATTGATTGATAACATGCTTGTGTGAATACATGGTTGCGATGTATGAATAATGTATATCGGATGGATATTAGATGGGTGAGGGCAATTTTGGAAATTGTTGTAATAAATTTAGAATTTATTAATTGGACCTGCGTGTCCAGCCTATTACCTATTGACTCTGTGTATTTCTCTTCTCACATATTCCCCTCAATGTAAATGAGGTTTCTTTAAAAGTGTTATGTAATCGGGTAGAAGTAATACTTGTGCTAGCGGGAGAGAGGAAATAGAGAGATTTGTTCTAGGAACAATGTTTAAGTATCCATCCGCATATCATTATTATTTTATTTACTTACGCGCCTTATTATGTGTTTAGAATGCATGTTTAAGGGTGTATGATGATGAGACCTTAACAAAGATAATTAATTGGTTGCCAATTACGCGAAAAACCCTCACTACATATTAAACGTTTTTCCTTCCATTGAGTGATTCTTACTCAAGATCCAAGACTGGCATTGGTTTGTTGGCCAAAGTCAAGGCCTTTGTCCGTCGCAGATGTGTTTGAATCATGAGAGCTTTGTTCCATATCGGTGTCTTGTCCAAGTTGTGATTTGTTGGCCAAAGTCAAGATCATTTCTTGTCCATCGACATTAATTACGAAGCTTTCCAAGGTCAATGTGTTCCGCTTAACTGGGATCACTAAGTTTGTTGTGCCAAAGCCAAGGCTTAGTTGATTCAGAGAAAAAAGGTTAGGCAATATATTGGATATATTGGCATATATAAGATATATGTTTCGGACTTGGATGTCCACCTACTGGATCTAGGAATTGGATGAGATCCAATTGATCTTAAAGATCTACCTAGTTAATTATCATACAATTTGTTGGCCAAAGTCAAGATTGTGTGTTATTTAACGGGATCCTAGGCCACTAGGAAACAAGGTTTCCCGAGTACTCAACAAAGGGTTAGAGGCTCGCCGAAAAATAGTGGGAGACAAGTATTAAATTTGCAATATTAGTTTAGTTACTTGCCATACGCGCTCATTTCAATTTTTCGT
This sequence comes from Zanthoxylum bungeanum, assembly GCA_019454045.1. Lineage (NCBI taxonomy): Eukaryota > Viridiplantae > Streptophyta > Magnoliopsida > Sapindales > Rutaceae > Zanthoxylum > Zanthoxylum bungeanum. The sequence continues at coordinate 9,918 of SKCR01014158.1, read as the reverse complement.
CGTTAAATTAATATATTAGTTGGACTAATATATTTAATCGTTGTTTTAATAAAACAGTTGGACTGTACTCAAACTATTTCAATTGATAGTTGATTTTATAATTGGATTATAGTAATCAATATAATTGAATTCAAACTATTAAATTATAGTTGATTTTATAATTGGATTATAGTAATCAATATAATTGAATTTAACCAATTAAATTATAGTTGATTATATAGTTAGACTATATTAATCATTATAATCAATAGTACCTAAAATCGTTGATTAAATAGTTGGACTATTAGAATCAAGATAAATGAAAGATTAGTGTTTAAAACATAATCCTAGGTGAAAATGTATTTAAACGACTTTAATTTTCAAATTGGGAATAAAATTTCAGGATAGTCCTGAAAACTGAGAATTTAATTTATTTGATAGAATAACATCTCGAGCCTAAGCCCGGAGTTAAGCAAATAGTAGAACATGATATTTGGAATATTTATGTGATGATAACTTTAGTGCTTAATCCATTATGCTTGCCAAATAGACTCCTTAATTTCTTAATCAGAACTAAAGATTAGATCGTTATAGTATGATAATGAAATTGAAGGATCTTCATAGATCTATCCTTAGATCTTAGAAGTACTAAATTGCAATAGTAAACTCTTGGAGAGTTAATGACTATACTCAATGAGACGAAGCCAGAGTTTGCAAAAGGGCAAAAAGCGCAAGGCGCATCTTACTTCGAGATTCCAGAAGACCAAGGCTAGGCCGAAGGTTTATAGGATGTGGAAAAGAGGCAAAGGCAAAGTCATTATAATCTTCTGGGAAGACAAATGACATATCCCAAAATTTCTGCCTAAAATGTGGCAAACGGGGACACGGAAGCGTGACTGCCGTATGGACAAGGCAGACATGAAGGAATAGAAGACGGTGCATGGCTCCGACTTCAAATGTGTTTGTTATAAACATGTTCACTGCTAGTATTAAAATTGGATTTTAGATACTGGATGTGGTACATAAATATGTACTGGTGTGCAGTATCTGCTGATTAGCAGGACACTGACTTCAGTTGAGATTTATCTGCGAATCGGAAACGGGACAACTGTCGCTGTTTTAACCGTAGAAACCTAAGTTTAGGAACTACCCTTCGGGTGTGTACTTAAATTAGGAAACTGTTACAATGTAACTAATTTGACTAGAAACATTATCTCTATATCAGGGTTTAACCCGTTGCGGGTATACCTTTATATTCTAGAACACTAAAGTGTTTTATTTTATAAAGATGATATTGAGATAAGCACATTAGATGTGAATAACAGTATTTATATTTTGAATATAAATGAATCTCAATCGTATAACATGACAAACAAATAGCTCAAACTGAATTAATCAGTTGAGACTTAAAAGTGGCATTGTTGTCTGGGACACAACTAACAAGACTCATATATCCACACTTTCGAAGAGTGGGTACTAGGACAAATTTGATTCTATTCAAATGATGTCTACGAATCTAGTTTATTAGGCAAAGTGCCTAAAACACTTCTTACTTGGTAAAAGTACAAGTGCCACCGATCTGTTAGCCCTCGTTCATAGTGACGTAAGTGGGCTCATATCTAGCTAGGCTAGAGGATTGAGATGAACACTTCGAAACCTTTACGGATGTGGCATCGCGTTATGGTTATGTGTTTCTTTTGAAACACGAATCAGAAACTTTTGATAAATTCAAAGAGTTTCGACACGAAGTAGACAAACATATCGGCAAGAGTATTAAAACCATCACGGTTAGACCATGATGAAAATACTTAAGCAATAAGTTTCTCATATACTTGAAAGAGTATAGTATTCTTTCAATGAGGACTCATCCCGGAACACGTCAGTTTGAATGTGTGTCTGAACGGAGAAACCGAATTTTGTTGGACATGATAAGGTTAACCATGAGTCGCTCTGAGCTACCATTTCCTTCAAAGGATACGCATTAAACAGTGCAGAACTTATTTTGAATAAGGTTCCATAAAAATCTATTTAACAGATTTCATATTAGATATGAACAGGAAAGAAACTGGGTTTTCTCATTCCTGAAGATTTGGGTATGCTAGGCATATGTTTGAATGATACCAAACTAGAATCCAAATTGGATAAGTGCCTAAATAATGGTTATCCTAGGGAAACCAAAGTATAATACTTATACAACTCACACGAGAACAATGTAATTGTTGCTCTCCATGCGGTTTTCCTAAGAGGAATACCTATATGTAGTGGTAAGTGGGAGGAAAGTAAAACTCGATGAAAATCGGAGTAATACTGTTTCAGGCACTGATTCCTTAATGGAACACAAATAGTTCATCAGGGATGAGACTATACCAATAATCTTCGAATACACAAGAACCGCGTAAGTCGGAGAGAGTCAGAAAATAACCTGGGAGGTATGGGTTTCTGATCTCACCTCATAAAGATGTCTATCTTATTGAGGAATACGTAATGACTACGTATGAGGAAGTGATACAAGGTATCGACTCCCTATTATGGAAAAGTGTCATAATGTCCGAAATGGATCCCATGTATATCAACTAAGTTTGGATACTAGTTGATGTATCGCAAGGCATTGTGTCTATTGGTACTATATAAGTCTTCAAGGAAGACATACATGGATGGAAACATACAACGTACTAAGCTAGGCTTGTAGCGAAAAGGTATCGTTATCAACATTGTGTCGATTACGACGAAACCTTTTACCTGTTGCCATTGGTAAATCCATTTGGATAATCCTTGTTGATGCTGCATGTTTCATTTATGAAATATGACAGCTGAACGTCAAAATCGCTTTCTTTAAACGGAAACCTTTTGGAGGATGTTTACAACATCCTGACGGTTTTTTCGTACCAAAACAAGCAAACAAGGTTTGCAGGTTATTCGATCCATTGATGGATTGAAGCAAGCATTGGGTTCTTGGAACTATCATTTTGATGTAATCATAATGGTATATGATTTAATTCAAAACGAAATGATTCTTGTGTATATAAGGAGGTTAGTGGGAGCGCACTGACAGTGAATGTCCTGTATAATGATGACATATCATTTCTTGGAAATGATATTCCCATAATTACAATCGGTGAAAGCTTGGCTTTCAAGAAAATTCTCCGTAGATTCTTGGGAGAGACAACCTTTATTCTAGGAATAAGGATCTACTGGGATAGATCTAAAGGTTGTTGGTACTCTCCGAAAACTCGTACATTGAATCAAATGTACGCGACATGGTGTCTCATATGCTTTGAGCATATGGAGTCACAATCGGGCAATCCAAGTGATAGTCACTGGATTGATGTTAAGAACATCCTTAAGTATCTTAGATGAACTAAGGATGCTGTCTTATACTATGGAGATGGAGAACTTGAAGTGACTGGGTTCACTGTTGCAAGTTTCCTAACCGATAATAACGACTATAAGTCGTAACAACGGTATTGTACAGTTTGAATAACAGAACAGTGAGCTGGAAATCTTCCAAGCAAGATACTGTTGCCGAATAAACAACAAAAGCAGGTTATTGCTGCAGCTGAGGCAGCAATAGAAGCCATTTGGGTCGATAATAATCCTAATTAGATTAGGAGTAGTTCTGTTAGCAGCTGAGCTAGGCTACAGCGCAGGCTAAAGAATTAATGGTCTCATCAACGATCCAGATATATACTTCAACTATTCATCTGATTCGTTCGGATCATATATCGTGGTGATGTGATGATCGAATAAATTGCATCAGATGATAACCATGCAAATTCGCTAACGAAAGTATTTTCTCAGCAGAAGTTTTAGCGAACCGTACATAGTTCGGGTGTAGCACACTTGAGTGATTGGCTATAGGCCAAGTGAGAGATTGTTGGACAATTATGACCCATAGCATCACTATTTGTACAGATCATGGTGTTGTTGTACAAATTAACTATGTGACAAAGGAAATTGCCTTTTTATCATTTGTAATTAGATTACCAAGATGTATAAATGATGAAAGGTCCATATGATTAGTTCCAGATTGAGATTATATGAGACAGTATCAATCTACGAAGGTTTAATCATTAAATATCCCTAGTCAGAGTATTATCGAGATTAGACATCGATAATGCGTAAAAGACTAGTATTACACTTGTGCGCGTTGTGGGAGCATAACAACATAGTTCTCATATATTTGAGTATAAGATACTCATGCAAGTGTAATAGGAGGTTGTGTTTACCGATGGTACGGAAACAGCTTCGCTCTGGATAGACCCCTCGGAATTCCATTGGTAGTATGACTATGTGTCTATGGAAGTCTGAATCAGGGTAGGTGTATTTGGTCTTAACCTGAGACTTGCACCGCTAATACTTGCGACAATCAATATACTTTGGTTTTGGTCGTCCAGGGCTTTAACAGGTTCTGTGTACGCCTCTTCTGGGTATATTGAGAATCGTAGTGTATTGGGTGTGATGTCAAGACGGAAGTATCACTCCAGTCATAGTGGAGATGATGATCACGTAGGATACGGAACTGGTGCTCTTATATGCTGCAGCTAGCGGGATATTATGACTAGGTCATGTTTATCCGATTATAGAGACTAGTTACCAGAGATCTGATATGTGCTTCGTACGAGACAGACACGATTCCAGCCCCAGGCCTAGCACGTGACATCCGATACTGGATCGAAATACGCAATATTTCGTATACTACGCCTGATATAGATCACATATTCCAATAAGAATATTTCTGGAGAATTGGGTAGGCACGATGCTTTGCTAGAAGCCAGCCTTATCTTGTAAATCGGTAAAAACGTAGTACGAGGTACGTACGTGTTTGGATAGTCTGACGACCGGATTTACTGCCAACATATCCGAGGATCTCATGGGTCGCTTCCCGAAGATTCACCGATGATGTATGACTCGCACTTTATTAATCTAGGATTAATTATAAGAGAGATAAAATTAATCTGAGATTAATTACGGAGATATTTTATCTGGGATAAAATATTAATTTAAAGAGATAGAACGATTAATTTGGAATTAATCGATAAAATAATATATTCGATATATTATACGAAATTGGATTTCGACGCGGAATTAAAATTAGATTTTAATTCGGGCAAACGAGTTAATTTAGAATTAATTCGCAAGCGACGTGTATAGTAATTTTGCTAGGCAAAGTTATTTAATTAAATTTGATTTAATTACGTAGCAACGGAAAATTCGTTAATCTGGAATTAGCGAACCCGATTGATGTGATGTCTAGTCACTTTGAGTGATGTGACAACATGTCACTATTAATTGATGGTGGTAGTTGGAAGACATTAATTGTTTTTTTGCCTTTGACTTTTGGAAAGTGGATTTGTGTATTAGTTTTTTGAAATCTAAAAACACTTAACACTTAACACAATTCTTTCTCTCTTTTCTTCTCTCTCTCACGCCCAAGGGGCCATCTTCTTCTTCTTTTTCTGCTTTTGCTGAGAACTAGTGCTAGCACGCTTTAAGGGTCTTGCGAAGGTGATAGGGAAACCCACATGTGGGCATGGAATGCACACACCAAGCTTGGAGCTTGAAGGACTGAAAATGGAGCTCAAAATTTTGAAGAAAGCCGAGAGTTCAAGGAGCCAAAGCTTGAAGAATTTTGTCGTTCCTCGCATCGCAAAGCCGATCGTTGTAAGTATGATTCCGCCATACTTTTACGAGTATTCACATACATGATTTCTTGCTTGAATGATCCTTGGGACTAATATAGAAACCCAACATTTTGCTCACAAAGTGATTCAAAAGGAAAAACATACTCACCACCACGATCACTTCTTAACTCCTTAATTCTTTTATTCAGTTGGTTCTCAACTTCATTCTTATAGAGAATAAATTTCTCTATAGCTTCATCTTTACTTTTCATCAAATACACATAGCAAAATCTTGTACAATCATCAATAAAGGTAATAAAATATTTATTACCGCCTCTTGTTTGTATTGAATTAAAATCACATACATTGGTATGAATTAGATCAAGTGTTTCAGAGTTTCTTTCAATACTATGAAATGATGATCTAGTTAGTTTTGCCTCAACACAAGTATCACACTTATGTTTGTTATCAATTTTAAAATTGGGAATATGATTCATGTTAATTAATTTTCGCAATGAATTAAAATTAACATGTCTTAATCTACCATGCCATAGATCAGAATACTCAACAATATAAGCAAAAGAACTAATTTTATTGAAATTCTTGGGTTTAACAACTATTACATTGAGCTTAAAGAGCCCATCAGTTACATACCATTTTCCCACATACATGTCATTTTTAGTCAAAACTACTTTATCAGACTCGAACACCATTCGGAATCCGTGCTTGTTCAGAAGTGATCCAAACACAAGATTCTTCCGTATTTTTGGTACATACAGAATGTTGTTCAAAGTCAACTTTTTCCCAGAGGTCATCTTCAGGATCACCTTGCCTTGACCTTCAATCTCATATGTTGCTGAATTTCACATGTATATTTTTTCCCCATTACCAGCGCGCGCACGTAGAGAGAGCCTCTATCCTTATAACACTTACCCATCTACATATGAGCAATCATATATAAACACAATTTTCCTTTATTAGCTTTCCCATGTGGGACAAGCTTGTTTCTCTTTATTTTCCAACATCAATGGGTGAACTTTGAGCAACAATTTCTCATTCACCCATGCACCATTTTAAGCGTATGAATATATCATTCCGAACTACTCACGAAGGAGTATCCGAATCACTCAAAAACAACCACTAACACGAAGTGGACCATGCTTAAAATTGTACCTCAAAATGCTTATTAGGAGCATTTTCCAACAATAATTTGTAGGGTAATTGGGGAAGAGAACCTAAGCAATAATGGCTTGACAACGTGGATGACATCTCGAAGTTAGCGTAACAGTGTAATTTGTCTTAGTATATAAATGACTTGAGAGTTCATTGTAGATGTTGATCAATTTTATTCACAAGTATTTGTAACTTGTAGTAAAGAGAAAAGAATCTCGAGCTAGAGAAAGAAAAGAGGTCGGTCAGACCCGAGCCAGTAATAAAAGCTTTCTTTTCCCTTATGCCTATGGATGTGGGTTGGATCCATTCCGCCGAATCATGTTAAATCTTTTGTCTTGTCTGTAGTTTATATCTTTTTTCAAGTTTGCATTTGATTCCCAACAAAACCAAATAAATTCATAGTTGAGAGATGTTTGTTCGATGAGTGATTTTCCCGAATTATTGCTGATGGACAAAAATTGAAAATTTTCAATATGATTTTTTTACATTTTATAAAATGATAATCTAATCCTGAGAATGATATATATATATCGCTTTTGAAAAAGATAATAGTGGGTGGCTACTGGCCAGTTGAATTTCTTTTGTTCAAAATATATTTAGGGCTTTATCTAAATGTAAGACTAACGCTACAACACATAGGATCAGATTAAGGAAAATTATAAATAATTAACATTAAAACGAGACAAATATTAATAATTTTAATTTTTGAGTAAAAATTCATAGTTTAAATATGTCATAAGATATTTCGCTCTCTCTCCAAAAAAAAATAAAATAAAATAAAAAAATCTTTGTAATAAATTATATATAAACTCTTATAAAAATTCTACTAAGTATATTTTGTAATTATTCTCTATATTTACCCACACTAACAAAGGTGGGTCATTCATGTTTATCTATAACATCCTTCAACTCTTTTAGCAGATTTAGGTGTGCAGATTTTATATTTTTTAGATTTCGTTTTAATTAGGTTTGAGTTTTAAGATATGTTAAATTTGTAATCTAAGTCAAAATAATCATATATTTACATTCTTGTGATATTTTTTATTAATCAATATTTTCATTACCTTTTATATATCTGCTTTTCGTTACAACTTATCTAATTTTTGATCTCATGTTGTCACTTTCTTTTCCACTTTTTTCGTTGCAAGTTATCCAATTTTTGACATCACTGTAAGAATCAAATATCTGGCCGTTAAGCCATTGGCGAGGTGGTAAAACCTATCAATTGCTTATAGACGACTCAAAATTCTTCTCTTTTGTAACCCACCTACGCTATTATTGGTAGACTAATATAATAATTAAAAAAATAATATCTAATGTTTTAAAATGCACTGCTTATGAAACTCCTCGGAAATTGTGGATTTCTGAAATTAAGGTTTAAATTGGTAGAATTTGAACAAATTAATAATAGGAAAATATTATTTGAGTGGTAGATAAGATAGAGGTTCAATTTGATAAAAATAAAAAAGAATTGAAGAAAATTAGGATTTTTCAAAAATTTGAGATTTTCAAAAATTTATGTAATTAGAGAGAAACTAAGCTTTGAAATATTAAGAGAATCCAAAACCGATGCCGATTTGGTATCAATTTTGAAAATCCCCATATACGATGATGGTCAATTAATTTTGACGATGAAATTTTGCTGGAATTGACAGAAAAAGCGCCAATTCCAGCACACGTCTAACCCTAATGTTTTGGGGCTGCACACCATGCCCTTAGACAATGCGTTTTAGAACACTAATAATATCCCAATAAGAAAAATTTATCTACATACATAAAAAAAAATATATATATATATAGATATAATATTTTGCTCGTCTTAGCCAGAGTCATATACACTAATTACGACATTCCGCATTAACAAGAAAAATCATAAAGATTCTTGGAGAGCAAATGAACATAGAAAATCGAGGAATCGATATTTATACAAATGGAACAGAAATGCCTTCTTGTTTCTTCTATACATAACGAAGAGTTAAGAGGATGGATCACAACATTCTGTTACATATTAAAAAACAACGCAACATTTTTTGTATCTGAAACTTCAGAATCCACTCGTTCATTTTACCATTCTTTTACCCTTTAATCCCTGTTATTTTACAACCGCAGGGGAGAAATGCACAGACAAACAAACACTATTGACATACCTTTAGATTGCTACATACAGAGAAACTAATAAAAGAATCGCACCCGCTATTGCACGGAAAAAAGCCAGAGAGAGAGGTAAAAGATAACAAACCCTATATATAGGAAGGGGAAAGAAAAGGAACAAACATATTAGAACTTGACTATTCTACGTATAACAAGGAACGAGCGGAGCAGAAATGAATTACCTTCATTTCGAGGGTGTACATTGCTCTGTCAAGAAGTGAATGCAAAAAGCCTATCTGAAATCTTTGTACGACATATTGGACACTCGGAACAAGCAATTGAACAAGATTTACACACTGCAAGCATAAACCCGGCCAAATTATTTCAGGTAAGAATAAGAGCATAAAATGTAGGAAAGTTGAAATGCATGAAAGTCTAAAATAAACTTACAACAAAAATGCCGGCAAGGTAGAAGAATTGCAGCAGTTGGTGATTCGAAACAAACTTTACACATATGGGAGTTGGCATCACCATTTCCCTGGTATTTTTGCTCTTTTTCCTTCATTTCTTGCATTCGTGCCTGAACGCGGTAAAAACAGTTTAAGAGGATTCCTATAAAGCCATTAATTTTCAGAATTTTATCACATTATTGATGCAAAACCCTCCAGTGAGTATCATTATATAGTTCCATGGCTCCAATGACCAAAGTGTCTTCAAGAAGCACCAAGGATAGAAACATTGTCCAGTTGGGGAAAACATAAGAAAGCTAAACTTTGTCAAACCAAACTGAATAGTTTGGTGCTGATAGCACGATAAAAAAAATGTGTCCAATGGGTGGAATAAATCAATTACTGGACGCGAAAAACATCTAACACAGTACTTAGCCATTAAGCATGTAGCAAAACCTAGTGGATACGGAGGGACTATAACGTCTCAGCAAGAGGGAAGCTTCTGAAGCTGATATGACAATGCAGTAAAGTCCAACAAAAAAATCCAGATTAACTAGGCACGTTTTCATTACTGTTTCCTACTCGGTTTTTCTTTTTTTAGACAT
>SKCR01014157.1:0-57842 GCA_019454045.1 Zanthoxylum bungeanum | reverse complement strand
GCAAAAGATAAAGAGGAAAAGGCAGCGAAACCACAAGGAAATAATAGTAAAAGATAACGAACGAGAACAGTGAACCAGTGAACCAGGAGAGTTGCGGAGCACCCCCCCTTCCGACGATCATGTACCGTACATCCGAGAGATGATTTAAAAGGTTAGACCTGAGGGTACCTTTTCATTAGTTTATATTCGTTTTATTATTATTATTATTGCATTCTATTCGCATGAGAGTCGTTTATGGAAGCATGTTGTGGCTTGAATGAAATGGAAGAGTGTCGTCTCTTGTGGTATATAGGATGGAAACCCAGACGTAAATTCCGTAGCCGAATCCGAATGGACGGTAGTGCGGTCTGTACATGGGACACAACTCCACGTACCACTTGAGTAAACGGCACATTCTCTTGTTTTGTGTTGATTTTATGTATTTATTTTTGTCATTTAAATTCTGCATGTTGCTTATTTATGCATGACTCAATCGAGCGCATGGGCTTAGTAAGTGCGATGTGAGATCCCCTATGGGGAGGGGTTAAGGCCCTTTACCACGATGCTTTGCCGCGCCGGTTGATGTGTGTTCGGTTGGATGCAAGACACGTTCAATCGGACATACTTAGGATAGTATGATTGTCTTTGTGTTTGTATGCATGATGTGATGTGACGCGTATGGGCTTAGTATGTTGGTCTAAAGGTCCTCTCTTTGAGAGATCAAGAGCCCCCATAAGGCCACCTTTACGGCAGTACTTCGCCGCACCCCCCTTTATTTTGATGTTTATGCATTTTTGCCCATTTCATGCATCAGGTCCGTGTCCGTTCGAACGCGTTCACGAACGTAATTCGAACGCGCATACATTTCGCCTTATCGTGCATCAGGTCTCATTTCCGTTCGAACGCGTTAACAAACGCCATACGAACGTGAGCATTCTGTTTCATTTCCGTTCGAACGCGTTAACAAACGCCATATGAATGTGAACATTCTGTTCCATTTCCGTTCGAACGCGTTTACGAACGCTACTCGAACGCGAGCATTCTGTCTCATTTCCGTTCGAACGCGTTTACGAACGCTACACGAACGCGCACACACTGAACCGAGTCTGTCTTATCATATTCATGCATAATTGCCTCTTGGTTGATCTTTCTTGAGTTATATAGCCAACTGTATTATTTGTATTCAAGCATGATTAGGTTGTTAGCATGTTATTTGGTTAATAGGTTCATGAGATTTGTATTCAAGCATGATTATGTTGTTCTTAGTTTTTCCATAACATAGGATTGAAATATGTACATGAGATTGCCATGTGACGTTGCATGTTGTGATGAACTTGTTGAGGTATGCATATGAATTTAGAAGCATGATATTCTTGGAAATAAATGTTATTTAAGCATGGTTAAATTATTATATAAATCCTTTTTATTACAAGTGACATAAGTAAGGGACCATTCCGAACCCAACGGTTTGAGGTATTCCCTTGCGAGGGGTAAGTGCGGCCTTAAATCTTTGTCCCGGTTCACACCGGGTGGCGACTCCATGTTATGTAATTCTTCCCATCTAGGCCGCGAGCCTAGGAACGGCGTCGCCCAGGTTCTGTTGTCTACAAGAGGCGTCTTCACAGTGGGCTAATCTCAGCCGTCTGTTCAAACTTGGGAGACCCCTTTTGCAGTCGATACCTGGCGTTCATCTGGGTTCCTCCCTTAGATCCAATGGTCACGAGCGTCCTGGTCATGACTATAAGAAGGCGATGTTTCCACTGTTCCATCTTTTTTCGGCAATTTCTCCTTCTTTTATGAAAACCTCTCCGTGATTCGCCCAACTCCGTGCTTTCGAAGTTCAACCGTGGTCTTTTTCTTCTTCTGTGCTGCGAACATAAGGAACGGGCATACCCGTACTGAACAACCTCCTGCCTTTTCTGAGAAGAACAAGTAAGTCCTCTGAACGGCTTTTTCCTTTTTGTGTTTTCATGAATCTATTTTTGCTGTTCATTTTTGAGTGTCTGCTAGGGAAAGATTTATGGTTTGCTGGGTTTTGTCTTAGGGCACTTTAGAGACCACCTGTTTAGCTAACATGGAAACCGTGAATAGTTTCTTTTAGCTATAGACTGACTTCCCCTTCCTTCTTTGTTTTTTTCTGGGTGTCAGGGATGTCTGACAGCAGTTCCTCCCCTGGAAAGCCTGCTAAAACCTCAACTCCCCCTGCTGAGGAGCTCTCCTCGGGCTCGGGGGCACCTAGTGTAGAAGACCTTGACACTACCCCTACTCCTTCTGAGATCGAACAAGACTCCTACCATCAGAGGGTTCCTCGGAAGGACCCAGAGGCCGGTGAACTCGGCTCGTCGGCTCTGGATATGAACCGTCCTTCTAAAATAACCGAGGACGACCTCACCCTTCTTCGACTGCGATATAACATACCTATAGATATTGCCCTTGAAGTTCCCGGCTTGATGGATCGCGCTAGTCAACCTGATGAGGGCTCGGTGGCACTTCTTCCTGCTTTTTTCGAGTGTGGGCTGCGGCTGCCGATTCAACCTTATTTCGCTTGGATGTTGGCCGAGATGGAGATCGCCCCCTGTCAGCTGAGTCTAAACAGTTGGAGAATTCTGGCTGGGTTGTATGTAGCTTGGCACCGGGCGGGACTCGGCGAGCCTTCCTTCGAATATGTGAAGAGGGTATACCGTTTGAAGGCCAACCCAAAGGCTCATCATGGTTGGTATTATCTTTCCGCTTACAATAGCTCGTTAAACGTCGTCCAGAAGCTCCCTGACTCCAATAAAAACTTCAAAGATCTCTGGTTCTGGGCCACTGGGGATTGGGGACGGACCCTGAGGTCGAATGAAGGGGAGACTTTGGTGCCGGATATCTTCAGGGCGGGAGGTTAGGAGACCGACCTCTTATCTTTCCTTAGTTTCTCTCTTCTCTCTCTTTTTTGTGTGGGTTCTTACCCCTCCTTTTCTATTCCTTCTTAGCCTGTTGGAGGGATGCTCCCAAGGTTTCCCATCGGGTGCGGGCACGGGTAGGCTGGGCTCGTCGGTATGCTGCCCACTGGAGGGAATTGGTTAATGATGCGGCCTTCGTTGAGTCGGGCCTTACTCGGACCGTCCCTTCAGAGGTCTCGGGTCGGATAGGTAGATGTTTGCTGACTGTTTAGCTTGATTTCCATGTTCATCATGTTTGCTTATCTTTGTTATATGCTCGGGTCCTGATTCCCTTCTTCTCCCTTTTTCGTAGGCATGTCGAAGAGGCCAAAGTTTCTTGAGAAGTTGGCCGGTACTATGAAGAAGGCCGGCCGCACTGATACTGGAACTTCCCGAGCACAGCCTGACCCTGCTGGGGCTGAGAGGGCGTCTCAAGGAGATGTTCAGCCGGCTGCTCGGGGTCTCTCTTCTCCTGGTGTGCAGTCGTCAGGATATGCTCGTCTCGTCAGTCCGCCGAAGCCTCTTAGGAAGAAGAGGCGTCAATTTGGGGCCGAGGAGACCGATCTGGTTCAAGAGGAGGAGGAGGATCCTGTCCCGGGCAAGAAAAAAGACGTTTGTCGGGGGAAAAAATCATCCGTGGGCTCCTTCAAGAAGCGAAAGGGTTCTGTAATCCTCGGGGTGGATGATTTGGGGGAAAGCATCCGGGAGGTTACTTCCCATTTAGTGCCGGCCTTTAATGAATTGGCCGAGGTGATTCCCCCTGGGGAGGTCTCGAGATATGAGGATATCTCGCCCGAGGCTGTGGTGACCGAGATGAGCTCTCAGATGGCAAAAGTAGTTTTATTCTCTCTTTTTTTCTGACTTCGGTTCTCGGTTTTCTTCATATCGTATCATGAACTTTTTCTCTTCTTTTTTTTTTTGCAGGCTACTTACCTCATGGCCAAGAATAAAGATCTTCTCCTGAGTCTGTTGTCCGAGGGTGGTCAGGCTCAGAGGCTTCAGAATCGTCTTACAGAGGTGGAAGCCAAGCTGGCCGATCGGGAGGGGGTGATACAGAACCTTGAGTCGACCGCCATTGAGAACTTCAAAACAAACAAAGCTCTCAAGGCTGCTGCCTCGTTGGAGCGAAAACTTGCCGACACTGCCCGGGAGGATTTGAAGGCTGCCCAATCTGAGATTGGTGTTTTGAAGTCGAAGGTGGGCAGTGTTGAAACCAAATTGAAGGCCAATGAAGAGCAAATGGCGCGGGCTCGGGATGATCTTGAGAGGAAAGAGGCCGAGCTTGAGGAGAGAGAGGCCGATCTTGAGGCCGAGAAGGAGGCCATTCGCCTTAAGGGGGTTGGTGACTGTGCTGAACTGATACCGATGGTGCTGCCAAGTCTGAATATGGATCCTATTTATGCGGCCATCAATTTCTGCAAAGGGGAGATCTCCGAGGAGGAGTTCCAGAAATGGCTCCATCCCCCTGCCGAGGAGGTGATGGATCCCGACCCGATTTCGGTCGTTCCGGCTTCTGGGGCTTCTCAAGAAGAACAACTGGATGTTCCTGCCCCTGGCGGGGACTGCCCTGAGATCCCTCCTCCCATCCCTGAAACAGAGGTCTCTCATGCTGCCGAGGTTGAAGCTGTAGTTCCTCCTCCCGAGGTCGAGCCGATCCTCCCGTCGTCTGAGCTGGCTGAGGAAGAAATTCCTGCCCCTGTGCGGGCTGAATGAGAAAGGGTAACCCGACCGAGGCCCTGTGTACACTCTTAACTTTTTGTAATAAAACTTCAGTTTGTATTTTGACATACACATATATATATTTTATGTGTCTTTCTTATCTTTTTCTCCTTCTTCTTTATGCTTCATGTTATCCGAACTCTTTGAGACCTTTCAGGGGTCATCATGAACCGAAGGGGTATAACCCGACCCCGAGCTGAGTGAAAGACTTGGATCTGGGGGAATGTTACCTCCTCAGTCCGAAGAAACCGACTCGGTGGGACATAACCCGACCCCGAGCTGTGTGAAAGACTTGGACCTGGGGGAATGTTACCTCCCCAGTCCAAAGAAACCGACTCGGTGGGACATAACCCGACCCCGAGCTTGTGTGAGAGACTTGGACCTGGGGGAATGTTACCTCCCCAACCAAGGGAGCTGTCTCGGTGGGACGTAACCCGACCCTGAGCTGAACAACCAAGTGGCCTCGGCGGAATGAAATCCAGCCCCGAGCTGAATAATTTTTTGGGACTTGTATAGAAGGGAAGTGAATCAACATTCTGAAGTCCTGCCTAATCCGGCATGGGCGTCCCTCTGCCGGACCGGCGAAAAATAAAAAACAAGTTTCGGGAAATAAAATCAAAAGCCGGGGGTGACTTAGCACATATCCCATGAAAACATTTTTTGCAAAAAGAATAACAACATGGATGCCTCAAAACAGCGTCCTGCCTGTGGTCTCCAAAACACAATTCTGAATCTTTCAATTCAGTGTCCCGGCGAACCAGGATTCGGATCAGAAGAGCGTTTGATTGGTAAGGGCACATCCTCTACACGTCGGTTCACTGGGGAGCCTGTGTATTGTATGAGGGCTTTTCCTTACCACGCTGGAGTAGGCACACGCTACAGGGGCACAACGCATCCCCGTGCTGTGTCTCTCGCGGATCCGGATGATGAATGGATCAAAGAGTGTCCGGGATACTAAGGGCACATTCCTCCTTAGGTCCGGCATCACTGGAGCTAGCAATCGTCACGGGGGCATCATTATCCCCCGTGCTATGCTTTCCCACGGATCCATTACATCGGGTAAATGAGGATCAAAGAGTGTTCGACACATTAAGGGCATATTCCTCCTTATGTTCGGTAACACTGGAGTAAGCAATCGCCACGGGGGTATCATCCCTCCCCGTGCTATGCTTCTCACGGATCCTATGCATCGAGTATGTCCCTGAGGACCCCGAGCCAAGAGAGATACTTGGTTCTGGGGGAATGTCTCGTCCCCAGACCAATGAGCATGACTCGGTGGGACGTAACCCGACCCCGAGCCGAAAAAGGCACTTGGACCTGGGGGAATGTTACGTCCCCAGTCCGAAGGGCTGACTCGGTGGGACATACCCCGACCCCGAGCTAAAAAAGGCACTTGGACCTGGGGGAATGTTACATCCCCAGTCCGAAGGGCTGACTCGGTGGGACGTACCCCGACCCCGAGCTGAGAAAGGCACTTGGAACTGGGGGAATGTTACGTCCCCAGTCCGAAGGGCTGACTCGGTGGGACGTACCCCGACCCCGAGCTAAAACAAATATCAATCTCGGCGGTACAAGAGCAGACCCGAGCCGGAAAGAGACATCGGTCTCGGCGGTACAAGAGCAGACCCGAGCCGAAAAGAGACATCGGTCTCGGCGGTACAAGAGCAGACCCGAGCTGGAAAGAGACATCGGTCTCGGCGGTACAAGAGCAGACCCGAGCCGGAAATAAACATATGGCATTTGTAGGGCGTCATGGTCGGCATGTTGAACCTTTTCGGGAATTTTGCTGATTCTATTTCTTCTGTGATGGGGGATTCCTCTTTGTCATCACGGGCGTCTCTTGTACCTGTTTTGAGGCTTGCCCCCACTTGGCCATCTCTTTCTTTAACCAAGATTTTACCTCGCTGTTTGGTCCGCCATGTCGCCTTCTGCACTCTTCTTCATGTCTGTTGCCACGGGTGCGGTGTTCCTCACGCCTTGGGATCTCCTGAACAGTCTCGTCGTACTCTGCGCCTCCTCTTCTAGTGTAGCGGAGACTATCATAAGAGGAATCTGTCGAAAGTCTCTCTTCTTATTCTTCCCATGTGTCCTCTGCTTGTGAATCTTTTTCCACAACTATGGATTTTATCCCGTAAGGCCCCCTCCTCCTAGGTCCATCGTCCTCACTTGTATCAACAATTCTTTTTCCCTATGCTATTTCGTTCCTTCGTCGGCTAGTCCCGGTCTCGAATTTCCTGTCGTGCGCTCCTTCTATCTTTTCCAACCGGTCTACTATGGTTTTTAGCAGGGTTTGA
This sequence comes from Zanthoxylum bungeanum, assembly GCA_019454045.1. Classification (NCBI taxonomy): domain Eukaryota; kingdom Viridiplantae; phylum Streptophyta; class Magnoliopsida; order Sapindales; family Rutaceae; genus Zanthoxylum; species Zanthoxylum bungeanum. Next base: position 50,929 of record SKCR01014157.1, on the reverse strand, counting down.
TTTTCCTCCATTTCTTTCCTTAGGTTCTCTTCGATCTTCTCCATCCAATCTGCGGCCGAGCTCCTGACGATCGGTGGTTTCCGCCTTCCGCCATTGTCTTACTACGCGAGTTGCTTTTTGTTGGTTCCCCACAGACGGCGCCAACTGTTGACGGTGGATTTTGGGCTCAGGGTAATATGGGAATATCACTCCTGAAGAAAACCTCCTTCAACGGTGAATTTGTTTGGTTATGGGGGACCAAAGGCAAATTTAGCAAAAGACAGATAAACACACCAATCAACAAGGAGATTTAACGTGGTTCGGTGGATTTGGATCCGACCTACGTCCACGGACACAAAAAGATGGTACTTTTATTACTTGAATACTTTTCTTGGGCCTCCACAAGTCGGAGCTTGAAGATTCAGATCATTAATTTTATGATGATCTTTTTTTTGATCCCTTTTACACATACTATGCCCTCCTATTTATAGTAATACAGAAATCAGACTCCTATTTGCATAAGAAATCCTAATTGAACTTTAGTCTTCTTTCCTTGTAAGGATTCCTAGTCTGATTCTCCCTTCTCTTTTCTTATTCCTTTTCGGATTCTGACTTCAATTCCTTGTGAGAGTAGGATAATCCGTTTTATCTTATCCGCAAGAAAAGGGTGTCGCCATCTTGAACACGACTCGCCGTCTGGTCGGTCTTTATGAGGTCGGTCATGACAATGTTTTATGCTGAGAATATTTCTGTCGACCTGTAAGTGCCCGGCTGTCTGAACCCAAGTGGTCGGTTTTTTGGTCATAAGGTGCTCGGTCAATGTCTGATGTGGTCGGTTTGGAACCGTAAGGTGCTTGCTCTTTTATTGCTAAGTGGTCGGGCTGGATTCAATGATCTCGCTCAAGAAGGGAATTACCCTTCTGTCCTCGTCGCGCTGTTTTAGATATCATAGTGCCTAAAAACACCATCAACAAATCAATATGTAAATTAAATTAATTACACAAGTATTGTATAATGTTCTTCATGTATTTGTATAAATGTTATATGTATGAGTATGCAAAAACTTGTTGTTGTGGTTGTTGTTTGGTATGTAAAAGAGCGCGGGGAAAATTTCTGAAATTGTTCTAGATACGTTTCAGAAATTTTCTACAAAATCGCACTTAAAGTGAAAAATTATAATTTCATTGAAATTAAAGTTTTTGCCACTATTGTAGTGTTTTGAGTTACGATAGCATTGTACATAACGTGTAAAAAAATTGAAATTTTTCGGAATCGTTTCCGGGGCATTTTGGGAATTATCGGTAAAAATCGTACTGAGGGCAAAATTATAATTTGTTGAAATTGAGCTAATCACTGTAGCAGTAGGATGATCCAATTATGTGGTTGAACGGGTTCACCGGCTCTCCTGATCACCCCGTTCGTTAATCTGCTAAACCAGTTCACGTGTAATCGCATATAATGTTTCTAAATTTTTTGTCTTAAGTCACCAATATGAAATCACATGATAATATAGGATATAAATTATTAATTAAGGTGAAATATGGATTAATCACTGAAATGTGATACCGATTATTCGTTCGAAAGTTGATTTCACCCATAATTATGTTATAATATCGCGATACAAGGTGCTACCGGTAGGAGACATGGATAACTCATCTCCTTAAGCCTCAAAAATTTATGAAAATGAGCATGACATGCCCTAAAAATGGACATTATGGATCACAGTCTAGCATCAAAAATACTGAACAACTATCAAACCTACAAATAGGACCTCCGGTCCGAACACAAACAACACAATTCTCATCACCAATTTACTGGGCTCCGTGTCCAAATCAAAATATTCAACCCAACACTTGAAATTACACACATATAATGATGTGTTTTGATTAATGCAAAAAAATACAATAATTTCAAAATTTACTAAACCATAAGACTCTTCCCAGGACTCCAGATTAGGTGATTGTAGCTTGAGTAATCCATCGTCTCGAGCAAGATGTCCGAGCCAAAGTAGATGATTGATCAGGTTACCAACCTGCAAAACTAACAATGGTAGTGGCGTGAGTTATAGAAACCTAGTAAATAACCACACACACTATAAACGAACAAGATTTAAACATTAAACACAATAGTTATAAGTGAATCAAAAACATTTTACAAGAATACCTCCTCAAACATTAAAACTTCAAATTACACATAATCCAAAGTACGCAAATTCTCTTTATTACGAACATATCATAATTGTTAAGAGTAAAATGCATCACACATACTCATACACATTACCCCATGCTTATCAATAAATTTTACTTATCATGCCATTAGATCACGTCTTACTCATTGGCATCATGCGTTCACCTCGACACAACACTCGCTACCCAATTCAACACTTGCTACAGTATTTTCCCAATTCAGCGTACGTCACCCAATCAGATAAAATACGCCACCCAATCAGATAAAAATAGTCTTAGGCGAAAGTACACGTGGGTCCCATCATGGTGTGTGGGAATCCATGTTAAATTCATCCATGTTAGTTTCATATATGATAATTCGTCGATTCCATGATGATTATATATAGTTTAAATGCCACTTAATTGACAATCTATTACAATGAGATCAATTGCAGAATGATCATACGCTTAAAAATACTGTAGCACGAATTATGCTACAGTGTTTCCGCACAACGCGGTGGGTCAGTACGCTACCCAAAGCAGACAAAAAAATCTTCCACAACACGTGGGTCCCACCATGGTGTGTGGGAATCTATCAAAAGTTTGTTTGAAGTAGATAAAGCACAATCAACTGCTACTTCCATAAACACATATACAAAAATGGCCATCATTTTCAAGTATTTTCACTTTGATCAAAAGTTTCATCATGTCCAAGCTTCTTCCTATCTCAGACCCGCCACAGCAGAACCCAAACCCCCTTCTGCTTCAGTGGGAAATTGCTTTGCTGGCATATTGCTTCGCATCTCCAATTCAAATAGCTACTCTCTATGCACAAACTAAATCCCCACTCTCTGTTTCATTCTACCTGCTTTCTTTTGTTATGTTAATAATCTTTCTCTTACTCTTTGTTTCAATATCCATTGCCCATAAGTTTACAGTCATATCACAAGTACTGAAAAAGATTGCAATATTTCTTGCTGCCACTTCAGTCGTCCTTGCCATTACAATCCCATTTCCACTCTGGCTCAAATGCATCGCCTGGATTATTTATGTTCTCGGCTTGCTCATCATTGTTATATGCAACCGATTCTGAGTAAGTTTTGCTTCTCATTCTTCGTTTGATTCTAAGTATGTTTTGTTTCTTATTCTTCATTTTTGTTGACGAGTATAAATCAGAATATACAAATTGAAGTGCAGAAGTGTTTGTTGTTAGCTTAAAATGCCCTGTTTTTGTAAGAGTAGTACTCGGCTTTTGATTGGTTGATGCCTTGTGCAAGGAAATTAAAAGAATATAATATAAAGTTATTTTATTTATTTATTTATTTTATGAGTGTTCTTTTATATTCCAATTATATTGGCACTCAAGATAATATCTAATTAATTGCATATCCTAACCGGCTTATGTCAAGAGTGTATTATTATTATTATTATTATTATTATTATTATTTTTAGAAACAGATAAAAGTAATTTTGATTTGTTAATATTACAAGACAATATTTTCAAATATTTCAATATATCCCAACAAATTTTTTTTTTTTATTTGATGAGCTTTTTTGGGTTTGAATAGATAAATCATAATTGAAATTTTGGATCATCAAATGGGACATTCCGCATTAAACTTCAATTAAAAGCGTGTACAAAATAAAATGATTTTGAGGGCACTTTGAATTAACTAATAATACATGAAATGAAGTCACTGCCGCTCACAATTATTTTTCTTCTTAATCATAATCGTTCGAACAGTGATAGAAGACGACGATGAGACAGATGGACCTATAATTCTAAGCTCCGATAATTTCGTCGATTAATTATAAACTCTTTTATTAATCAAACGAAATTTATTAATTCTGATGTAACTCCACTAAATACCCAGAATTGCACTCTCAGAATTATAGAATTAATTACTTAAAGTATTCGTCCATTGATATAGTCATTACCTATGCAATGATCCTCCATAACAGATTCGTAAATGAGCTAGGTATAAAATATCTGTTAACCTCTCCAATTACATCTTTATCATAGACTTCCATTAGTTCTCAAGTGAACAACTAATTCATAACATTTATGAATTTGCGCGCTAATCGTTAAAGTCCTGAACTAACAAATAAGAGATTCTTATGAATTGATTTCATTATATCAGGTTAGCATTCTCAGCTATTCATCCAATTCATTCCCAAAATACAAGGTTTACGAAATGTAATAAATACAAAACCATACCGAGTAAATTAATGAATAAATTAATATGATATAGGAGTCTGCTAAATACAATGAATTAAGATCATCACATATATGACCATCAATATGATAAAATTGATGTTCTTTATTAACGAAAATTATTAGAACTTTTGAATTTTATCTGGTTCTCTCCAATATAATCTTATTATATAAAACACATTCATTTTTATGTCTCTACATAATATAGTCTGGATATAACTATACCATTCATAATGGAATGAACTGTATTTATGACTTTAGATTTGAAGATTCTCAACTTCAAATTATAGTCATGGACAAATTTTGATTACTACTCTTTAAATTTTATCCATGCATATATGTATGTAACATTTTACATACACATATATGTTTAATTTAAAACTACATAAATAATCACGGAATTTTCCTGAATTTTATAAAGCAAATCAAAATGCATACATGAAATAAAATAGAATCACAAATTTATTAATCAATCATGTTTTGAACATATTTGCTTGTCGGACATAAAAATTGTAATATCCCAGATTTTCAGGACTATTCTAGAAGATTCCCGGAACGATGTTATAGTCTCGGAGCATGATGATAATGAAAAATAAGAGTTCAAGTGATGTTATATGGGTTGGAATAATAGATTATGAATTTTCGTCGCGTCGGAAAACGTGTGGGGATCAAAAGTCAGTTACTCGATTTTTAAATATACGAGAAAAGTTTACTATTTTGACCACAGAATTAACAAACGAACTCCGATCGAGTTGATTCTTGAACCATCGGACTCGTTTTTCCAAGACGGACAACTTTCGCGTTAAATTTTTTTCGAAAATCGTGCCAGAAGGGCCTCAAAATTGATGATTTCCTAAAATATCATTCCTTATAGGGCCATTTTAGTCATTTTCGGTTTTATGATATTTGTGTTATTATTATTGTTTATTATTGTTGTTGTAATCAGCAAATACAAAAAAAAAAAAAAAAAAAAAAAAAAAAAAAAAAAAAGATGCAGAGAGCAAAAAAAAAAAAACGTGAAGAGAGAGAGGAGGAGAGAGGGAGTGGCGCCGGTGGCTTCCGACCGGCCTCACGCCGGCGGAACACCACTGGCAGGTTCGTCCGGCGAAGGGGAGTAGACCGGTGGCCGGCGCCGACGCATAGGGTCGCCGGAATCGGCGCAGGAAGGGGGAGAAGGTCGCGCACTTGAGTCATCCGATCCCGGCTCGTCGCTTCGTTTCACGAGCCGTGCCACCTACCAAATCGAAGCCCTCGGGGAGTACTACGAGTATGCGGAATCGCTTTCGCCGATTGACGGCCGGTTGCACGCGAAACAAGGAAAGAAGCGGCACGTGAATAGTAACTCGTGATGAACAGTAACTCCGATCGGAATTTCGATCGCACCAGCGCGTTCGTATGGCCGTTGGGAGTCCGAATATGGCCTCGGAATTTCGATCGGACCAGGATTATGAGTGTCCGCCAAGCCAGGTAAGTAATTCATGCGATGAAAGATTGAAATGCTTGCTTGTGTATAGTATTAGTATACTTGGGTTTGGGGGTTGTAGAAAACTACACCCTAGGGATTGTGATTAATGTTATAAATGAATTAAATGTAGATATATTCGTAATAAATATGCTATGGGAATTGCGAGAATGCTAGAAAGACTAGTAGGTATGTGTATGTATAAGCATGAAATATGGAGATTGGGGTAATAACACATAATGAACATATTGCAGAAGTTAGCTTAGTAAACTTGATTATTGAATACGAATGCAAGTTTAGGTAACATTATGATATGATGAGGTATGAAAAGTTTATTTGGCAATATTTATAGTTTATGGGTGTGAAGAGTGGTATGTAAGTTATGTAATCGATAATGGTAAAATATGATTGTTCATATAAGTATACAAACATTTGATCAAGTATAAACATAGGTTTGACGTTTGTGAGATTATGTGATGATAAATTGACATATGATTATATATATATGAATAGTGCTATATATTATATGAATATTGAGATATGTGAGTATGTAAATGACGATATGATTATGTCTATAAGAATGTGAGATGAAAACGTGTATATATGTTAATATGTGATGTATGTATATGAGTTATGGAATTATTGAGTTACATGAGAAATGTATGTGCATATTGGTATGTTATGATTTTCAAAGTTGAGTTAAATTTAAGAATATTTTCGAAATCCAAAGTGATTTAAAGAAGAGTTTTCAGATGCTTTTGGAAAGAAATAAGCTTCAGAAAACGTTTCTTATAGTTTTAAGATACGAAATATGATTTTATGGTTTTGCGGGGCATGAGGGAAGAACTCACCCCAGTATGTAACTTATACAGAGATGAAATTGACGGATAGAGACATGTGCACATGTAGAGGACTAGAGGGACGGCGATACGTAACGCCCCTAGATCCTAGTTTATGAGACAGGATGGCGGCATAGGATCGTGTACCTGATCTCCAGTTCAGAGCTTGGGCGGTAGCATAGATCCGCAACCCCAGTTCTAGTTGTGGCTTGGGGGACGGCGATACGTAACGCCCCAAGACCACTAGTTTCAGGGCAGGTATGGCATGCTTTGGGGGACGGCGATACGTAACGCTCCAATGTCATGGATTTGCATATCTAGCTCTAGGGTGTATGGGGGGGACGGCGATACGTAACGCCCCTATGAGCCAGTTTTCAGCAGATACCCTAAATACAGTTTACAGTTTTCAGAAAGAGCTTTTCCAGAAAGAGAAAGTAAAGTAAGGTTTTCAGCAAAGAATTTTCAGAAAGAAACTTTCAGATAATAGTTTTTCAGAAAGAGTTTTCAAAGAGTATTTTCTAAAAAGCATAGCATGTTAAAGTTTTATATAGTATACACGACGTGCATATGAATTATATATGTTAGTAATTCATCTGAGATGCATACAGTTAACATTGAAGCATGATAGCATGATTACATATATATATTTGTGATTAAAGCCTGTGTGTATTATATGTTCACATGGAAGGAACAATTGTTAAGATATTGGCGTATGTCCGTATGGTTTTATATACATGTTTATATGACTGATTTTAATCTGTTGGATGTTTAATAGAAAGAATATTTTAATAAACCGATTTGATGATATTTCAATGATATCAAAGAAAGATAGTTATAATAAAAGTCGGAACTAGATTAGAAACAAGTATATAGAAAAGTGGAAAGATATCAGAGTAACACAGTGGGAACGTAATAGGACTTGACACAGTAGATGGAACTATGAAAACCCGATGACTAGATTATGGATGCTAGAAAGTATAAACAAGAAACATGATTAAGTTTATGTATAGTTAGATAGAGAGGATAAGTAATTTATAACATGTTTACTAATACATATTAATAATTCATAACTTGCTTGTGTTTGACGCTCAAGATATGAGCATGATTACTTACTGAGTCATTATGACTCACACCACCACATCTTGTTAGTTTTGCAGGTCTGTAGCTGTCATATAGAACCAGCAGAAGTTCGGTGAAGACTTTGAAGATAGTGGATCGCCCCATTTGCAGTCAAGGGTGTCTTTGAGTCCTGGGTCGAGTTATGGGTCCTCACGGCCCTTGATATTTGTATTTGCATTGTATCTCATATGTAATAGTTTTGTAATAGCATAGTTTTATTTTGAGTTCTGGCCGGAGGCCGAGTATTTATATTTTGTTCATTGAGTTCAGGCCTGAGGCTTGATGTTGAGATATCGACCTGAGGTCGAGATTTGATGATTATGTTGTATTTGGATGCTGGCTATAAGCCAGGTTGCATGATGTTCTGCATACATCATGCCAAATTTTCATTAGAACCAGAGGCTTATGAAGATAGGTTTTCTGTCTCCTGCCGGTAGCATCCTGGCCTAGGCGGGATGTTACAAAAATCCCAACAAAATGATCATTGAGATGGGCGGTTCCCTTCTTGCTTGAACCATCAAACTCTCTCCCACAGTGATTACAAATAGCCCATTGCTTTCCATCTTCTCCTTGAGACCATGTGAACTCATCCCAGACCTTCGACTTTCGCTTTCTTTCTTTCTTCGCATTTTGTTCTTCCATCTTGAATATAAAACATTTCAACAAACTGAATTTTACAAGAAATGCACCATTGATCGAAATTAGGATCTGATAATCAAATTCTAAGCTCATTATCACCCAATCATGCCCCAAGAGAGTATGTACATAAAATTATGCCCAAATGTATTATTATGATTACATAAGTAGAAGTTGGAAATTTTGATGTTGCTTGTTCTGCGCTCAAAACACACTTGTGTCCAAAAATGCAAAATTAAATTCAAATGTCATTCCCCATCAATGGTATCTTTTCTTTTGGTAAAATATTGAGAGAAAAAATGAAGTAATTTTAGTGTGCAAATGTACCAGACAGTTTAATCACATTATGGATCTCTTTTCCAGATTGTCTTGAACTCTCTGGTGAAGAGCAAAAATAAAAAAGGCTAAAAATATTTCTCCTTACGGATGATCAAGTACTATCACTCTTCATCGACCTCAAGACCTGGTATATATTCCAAACTCACATCGAATATCACCGGACTATTTGCTGCCACCCTCGGCCTTCCTGGGGCTGAAATGAGGCCTTTCGGAAATGCCAGCTAAAACAAGATATTAAAGCAGAAAAAAGCATTAGAAATGTAACAAAATAACATAAATTTTCTTATTCAATACCAATATTTCTTTGCTTACAGTTTATATTCTTCTTTTCAATGATTAAGGAGGGTATTGGAAATTACCGGTCCAGGAATGTAAAGTCGACGCTTCCCTCCAATTTTCATGGTCAGGATTCCTTCATCAAGTCCCTTGACCACCTGTTTTAGGCATGCGAATGATCAATCCGCGATGCAAAAGAAAAGGATATGATGAATACAAGCTTTGTTTTCCTGTAAATAAAGTATAGATCTAGTAGACTAGTAGACTAGTTCCTAAGTTTTGTGGGCAGCCCTCTGCATTTCTGTTCAGTATGCTAAAAAAATTGTATTAACTTATTTATATCAGCATGAAAAGATGATTATTTTTTTACCATATTGTCAAAAATTGGGTCGCTATTGATCTTTTGTTTTACTTTTTCAATAAAATCTAAAGCTGTGTACCGTCTGGCAATTTGGTTAAAGTAAAATCAGCGAAAAGTAAATCCTATATAAATCAGTTTGCTGACTTTATGATGATTATGAAAGGATACAAAACAGGAATGTAGAAAGAACCATGAGTCCAAACTTGTGCAGATGAGTAACAGAGAGCAAGCAAGATAATGATGTAATGCCAAGAATTAAAATAATCATCTTTCTTGATGATTTAAACTAAGATAAACAGACTTACCTGGCCAGAGCCAACACGAAAAATATATGGCTGGCCTTTCTCCAATGAACTGTAAATTAAAAACAGAATGTTCGAAGTAAGAATTCAAAAAAAAATTGTCCATCAGATCCAACAACTTTTTTTCTTGCTAACAAGTATATGCTACAAAATGGATGCAGCTGACACAGCGGATGTGAAGGGGTTATGCAGAAATACAAGAAAAGGACAAGGTAAGAAGCGATGGTAACGAGCATAGTTAAAGGAAGACCAAGTAAGAATGTTTGGTCATGTCGAACCTTGATTGGTAGATGTTTGTGAAAAGATGGATTGATTATAGGTATTATGAATGGAAGGGAGAAAGGTTATAGCTATATTACATGGGAGGGACAAACATGAATGAAAGACCTAGCCTGCAAAGAACTTATATATCCCCTGCATAAGGAGTGGAAGAAGAGTGTTCATGTCGCTGACACCAACAACATGGAAATCAGCTGATTCAGACATTCATTATATTCTGTCACATTTCTGGGAAATGCAGATACTTCGGCGGGACTAGTTTAGTCCAGAATTTGTATTTGTATGCTAAATGTAAAATGGATGGCCTGCATTACTAAGAGTTTGGTTAGTCAAATGCAAAAAGCATTTTCATGTATATAATTTGCATGAACAGAAAGTAGTTCTGGTGTTAACATCTTACAAAAAGCAGCGACGCATATTCATCAACGCTGATATACTAACCTATCAAATATTTGTCCAGATGGAATCATGGCAACATAATTAGCAGCCACCTGTGTGTAAAAATACCATTGTTCGAAGCTGTAGTCAATAATAAACGAAGCAGCAGAAGTTCTCAATAAATTGGTGAGCCATACAGTATATGACAGACCCACACATCTTTCAGTAGAAACAAAAAGAACCATATTCATTTTATATTCAAATGAAAAAACATATTAAAGTAACTAATTCAATGTTTATAAGCTAAAGAAGTTTGAATTCTGTCTCTTTTACGTTATTTATACATGAATCCAGACGGCAGATTTTGCGTGACTTAATTTTAGGAGCAATGGTCTGGCTCAAATTATTATATGCTTGACAAACTAAATGCCAACTTTTAACAAGCCTAATTCAGTCTAGTTTTCCATCTCTCTATTCTCTCTCCCTTTATCTATTTACTAATCTGTGATATAGGTGCATGATACATTTAGTTTACACAACTTTAAACCAGTTTCAGCGATCAATTATCCTATTTTGAGAACCGTAATGGTCTTCTTCAAAATATAGAATGTCGGACAAGTCAATGTTAAGTTTGCACAAGCATAATTCTTTATTTCTTGAGACTAAAACAGCCATCTAGATGGGGCACATCAGACCTGATTGTCCTAACAATGAAAAAACACCCATCTAGACGAGACTTGCTCATTCGGGCAGCAAGTCCCAAAAGAGCATATGCTATCCTCGACAGATAGGTTAAATTCTGATGGAGCTAGGAAAACAAGAACAACCTACCCATAGGTCTGCATGTGGTTAGAAGCCTATATAAAATATTAAACTGGAGAAGATGCACGTGATATTGGCAAGAGCCTTTAATTGAATTTATAACAATATAAGGGTACTATCATCATCACAATTTCAACATCATATTCTCTGAGGCCAATTCTCACAAACCAGAGTAACTGACTTGCCTGAAAACCAACAGGAGGACTAGGGCCTTGACCAACTTTGATATCCTTGTACTGCAAACCAGACTCTGTAGTCACCATAGGTACCTTCATTACACAGAATTTTATTCTAGTAATTAGTGCCAAGAAACAATCTGTAAAGTGGATAATTAACGTAAGTCACAGGCCATTTTCTACTCAATGCTTGATCATTCATCATCTATAACATAAAAATATTCAACCCACTATCTGATCATGACAGCGAGAAACCATTCCTTTATGATCATAATTTGTCTCCAATAAACCTTAAGAATCTCAAGTGAGACTAACATTCAATTACAATGGCTGTTCATTTGAGCAACAAAGTAGAGAGCAGCCATCAATGAACACCTAAGAACAGATCAAATACAAGCGGCATACAGTAAAAACTGAAACTAAACCGAGTATAAACCAAAATGTACATGATGGGGGCTCTTGACAGAATGCAATTCATGTTCAGCTTAACCAAAATGTTCATGTTCAGCTAAAACAAAATGTTCATGTTCCTAAGATTCAAGGAATTTAGCAGTCTGCCACAACAAGATAACTATGAACCAGTTTACTTTAGAGAAATTAAAGCTGAAACATGAAAGGGAAATTTGAAGATAAAGGCTAAAAAGTAATCTCACCATACATTTTCAAGCTCTTTCTCGCAAGCATCATCACACAATCTTGGTTTTTGCTCAGGAGGTAAGCCTGCTGCCTTGGCATCAGATGAGTCCAAAAAGAGGCTTGAAACTCCCAAAACCAATCCAATCAGATCTCTTCGACTAATTAACTTCTTGTCATCTCCGTGAACTCTAGTCCTTGAAGCTCTAACTCCAGGTTTCAAACTTGAGCATCTCACAAAAAGACCCCGAATCTTGTCACAGGAAATGCCTTGATAATGGAAGTGTAGAGTTTGGCTAGATGCAGAACCTGATACAAGATAGATACAATGCGTCAACATAGATTAATTAAAAGCAAGAAGATCAAGATTCAAGTGTGTCAAACATTAGGCATATTAATTCAATCAACCTTTATCGTTCTTGTCTTTCAGGCTCCAATAATCGAAAGTAGTTTTTTCAATACTAATACAAGAGTCCATCAACATGGATAAATCATTCTGTACAAATTCCATCCCTTTGCATAACCTTCTGATTTTTAACAAAAGAATGTCCATATAAGTGAAAGTGAAGGAGCTCGTCTTTATGATATAATTTAGTCCATTTTCTTAAATCCTACCATTTCCATCACACTTAACATAAGAATCTTGAAAATGGGTTTTAAAAATACTAACAAGATAATGAATTTAAGCAGCCAAAATCAAATGGGGTTGTTAATTCAACTTCACAATGCTTTAAAAAAAAAAAAAAAAAACACTTGGGGGTTTAGTGATTGACGGGCGAAGAAATGCTGATGCATTGAAGATTTTATTAAAGAAAGCGAAAAAGCTTACCAAGAGGATTAGGAAAAAGCAGGGAAGAAGGAGAAGCAGCCATCATTTTTGTCTGCTGAGAGCTGAGTTTGTATTGTAACGTTTCTAACTTCTAAGTGGATAACGAAATCTTTCCAGACTCTAGTTTTGTAGTTGCTGACGTGGCTCATTCTAGGAGCGGCTAAAATTTAACGGACTCCCCGACTAAAATTTAATAATATACATTTGCATGTCAAAGCATTTTTTTTTTTTTTTAATATTGGAAATTTTATCGTCAAATCACCCGATTCGAACTTAAAAGAAATGGGTAAAATCTCTGATTGTTCTAAACTCTTACGAAAAAATATATCATGAACTAGAACCTATGAGCTGACAATCAAATATTAAGCTATTTGTCAACAAGCAATACCTCTCGGAGGTTTCATGTGAGATTATTAAGAATGTGTTTAATAGAGAATATATTTTTTTTTAAATCGTTGGAAACCCCGCCACCAAACCACCCATTCTGGGCCGCGGCGCAGGTAAAACCCCCGGCTGCCTCAGGCTCTTACAAGAAGTTGCACCCCCTGGATTCGAACCCAGAACCTCAATGTGAGATTCTGAACCATTCACCACCAAGTCACACCTCTTGGGGGCTTAATAGAGAATATTATCAGAGAGTATAAGCTAATTTATAAGATATAAAATAAAAGTTTGAATGTAAACTAATGTCAAAAAATAATCTCATTTTGTGAGATTATTTTTGTTAGCGTTAACTTATCTGTTTAATGGAGTGTTAGAATATTAGCATTTACGCTCATTCAAACGGAGGATAAAAAACTTCAATTTTAACCGGTGGTGGTAATATCATCCAATAACACAAATCATTGTTAAACTAGTTCTTATAAAATGTTGGAATTTTTTTTTATTGTATGTAAATAGAACAAAATTACACAATAGGAATACTTAATAGAGGCTTATTTTTCCATTTGAATAGGTGTAAAGAGTAAATTTTAATTTTAAATTTAATTATATAAGTTCTCTTAGCAAAATGATGTTCAAACCATAATTTATGATGCAAATAGTGAAACCCTAAACCGAGGTTTCTAACAGAAATGAATCTCGTAGATTATTTTAAGATATTTTAATTTTTATAATTTTTAAAATATAAGTTTGATTTTTTATTAAGTTTGAAATACTATATTTTTCATTAAGTTTAGATCATTTTTCATCCAATTAATTAAAAGACTTAAATATCTTAAACACCGTCAAAAATAGTTAAAAAAATAATTTATTTAGCGGTAGATACTAATATTTGTACTTTCTAAAACTACAGAGTTGAAAATTTATATTTCTAAAATTATAAGAATCAAAATATTTTTATGATAATATGTAAGGTAATTACGTGTCATTTTCCCAAAAGAAAATAAAGCACTATGGTCATTGGTCAAGGACCTATTTAAAACAGATGTACAAACTATACTCTTTTGTTAAGTAAAGTAAAAATATAGGGATCTAGAAGTTATTTCTTAAAAAAACGGCCGCAAGCAAAAATGAGTGTTCTGAATTATCGTCTTCTATCCAAAAGCAATTTGAAAACCAATCATTCTGCTGATTGGCAAAGCAACAATCGAGCTCTGGGCATACAAAAATGGCGGCAAAGTCACAGATAATTACGGGATTAACCATGCCTATGACACCAGCGTCCTCTTCATCCTCAAGCTCTAGCAACAGTCTCAGAATGGTCAAGAAACCCCTCACGACGTCGTTTTTTAATGGCGGAGGTACTTTTTTTTTATTACCCCTTTTGGATATTTTTATTCTTAATTTTGTGGGTTTTTTTTTCCTTTTTCTTGTATGTTTTGTTCTAACTTCGTTTGGTTTCTGAGAAAATGAAAGAAAATTTCCAAAAATACTCAATTATGGCGGTTAATGTAGTACCGTAATGAGCTCCATTAATTACAATTTGTATTTTTTTTTTTTTTAATTTTGAGTATGTAATTAAAGCATAATTTAATATTCATTTTTTGTTGCTTTCCTTTGTTTTTTTAGCATAAGGAATTTTGGTAGTATCTGTTGGTTTTTGTTACAGACTCATGGGTAGAACTTATCCTCCAAAACTGGCTTATAAGGGGAGGGAGCTCATACAAATGGACCATAACCGTTTATAAGTGAAATTCGGTGGCTGGGTGCGCTAGTTATTAGTATATTTAACTTCAAATTCAGTGTTAATATGTAGCTTTATTTTTTGTGGTTCCCATTGAAACTGAAAATAACGTAAGAAAATATCAAATCTTTAGTTGTATATTGAGTGATTGGATTTTAAAAAGTGATAATAAATTGGTGAAATGATAAAAAAGGACAGTGATGCCAAGAGTAATTGACAAGGAGTAGAGAGAAAAGTGTTGCTCTAGATTTTTTTTTTTTTTCCGGAGTTGGTATCATGTGAAAGTAGATATGGAGATAAGGATAAGAGCTGAGCCGTATTCTGCTTAGTTTATTGCATTTGGGTCCTCACATGTCCATTTTAATTACAATGGAACTTTATTTATTGATGTAAAGTACAGCAGAAATGTATTTGAAATTGGTTATTTTGTTGAATATTGTAGTTTATGAAATTATGATTGTATGTGGGTATACCCCAGAAGTTTTGATTTCTTGTTCCCAGAAGTTTTGATTACTTGTTCATACTCATTTCCATATTTTGATGATGTTCCTTTTGGTTATAGTGAGAGCTCTGAAAGTTACAAGGTTAAGGATACCTCATTCCCGCCGATCCCGTTGTTATAGACAAGGTGGAGGAGCACTTAATACACAAATGAACCTTTTTGATAGGTTTGCGAGAGTTATAAAGGTGGGTGCTTTGAGAGTTGTTGATTGGCATAGATAGAACATATCTTGATATTAAATATAACTTAGTTGACAGTACTTTTTACTACTTTTGTTTTCTTACACGAGTAATGTGACTTTGCCTAACTGCTAACTGCAGTCATATGGAAATGCAATCTTGAGCTCCTTTGAAGATCCAGAGAAAATTTTAGAGCAAGCAGTACTTGAAATGAACGATGACTTGATAAAGATGCGCCAAGCCACGGCACAAGTAAGCCACATGATTTGCATTTCAATGAGATTCCTCTTGTTATCATTAGTTTTAATTTCTTGATCATGACATTTCATTTCATCAATTTGGTACTTTCTCTTACTATTTCTTATTTGCTATGACAAATACGAAGTAGAAGATGAATTCTTTATGTTGAAAGTTGACTATATTTGTTACTGCACATTAAAATAGCAGGCAGCATTGTGATGCCTCACTAGAGATGGAAATTTTACCATTATTTTGTCCGTTTGTATAGAATGTGAAAGTTAATTGCTCTCTTCCGGTCTACCCTTTCCCTTTTGCTTTGTTCTAAGAGTTAACATTTTCTTTTTTCTGAAGGTGTTGGCATCCCAAAAACGGTTGGAAAATAAGTACAAAGCTGCAGAACAATCTTCTGAAGACTGGTAATATTCTTTTATATAAATGGAATTATTATTTAATTCCTGTAACTATGGTGCAAGATAATATATATTATTTTTCTTCGAGTTTTATTTAGGTATCGCAAGGCACAGCTTGCTCTTCAAAAAGGGGATGAAGATCTTGCGCGTGAGGCTCTCAAGAGACGCAAATCTTATGCAGTAAGCTCTCATCCTCCTAATAAAGTATTTGTTTGTTTTTTCTTTATGTGTGCAAGCTTCTCATTTTCACTTTGTAACTGAATATGTGGGACCTCATGCTATCACCTTACTGATTATCGATTCATTCCAGTATCTCATGGTTATGTCTTATTTATATGACTTGTGCTAAATGCTATCACCTTATTGATTATCGGTTCATTACAATATTTCATGATTATGACACCTTTATATGACCTGTGACATTAATTTTTTGGAAACAAATCAGTGGGAACTGTCATAAAATTGAAGAAAAAAGAGACTTATGCTTCATTTTAGCATTTATCAATATGATACAGAAGCGAGAGAATTAAGCATGTAATCATGTATAATGTATTTCCTCCTTTATGAAGCATGCCACTGAGTGTTTTTTTTTTTTTTTTTTTTTTTTTTTTAATTACAGTCTGGCAAACTTACAGAAAGACAATTCATCAATTTAGACTGCATTTTTCATTTGTTGATCTATCTGTTGCTCTACATAGGAGCTACATATGCAAGATTAACCGTCTGAAGGTATCATGATATGGCTCTGCCATATCTTGATCTACTCATAAAATATTCAAAATATTAAGTTAAGCTAATCGTTATTTGTTGTTGGTTTGTTCATGAGAGAGGGTTCAATTGAAGCAGTAAAATTTTGTGGGGCTAGGTATCTCTTGGATTATATATGGATTGTGTGAAATTATAAGAATTTTCTGTTTTTAATATTTTTGCAGGATAATGCTAATACTTTGAAAGCTCAACTTGATCAACAAAAGAATGTTGTCCAAAACCTTGTTTCTAATACACAAGTAAGTTGATTCAGCTCTAATTGCTTGCCTCACCATTGTTCTGATTGATTTGGTCATTTAATATATTATGCAATCAAAATGTGCAAGAGCCATTTATTTATTTATTTGTAAAAGGCATGCAACTTAAGCTCAAATGATGTATTTTGATAGGATAAGAAACAAAAATACTTTGCAAGCATTTTTTTTTTTTGGTTGTTTGAAATGCCTAGATATTTGTTAAATGTGAAAGTTGAAAATAGCAAGAAGCTTGAAGCGATGGAGAGAAAAGCTTAGTGTTGTCGTACCACCAATATCAGTTATTTAAATATTCTAATTTAATTTGCATAAGCTATGCTCATGATTGAGTCATTTTCTTTTTTGGCTTTCCAAGAAACAAACCAAATCACCAAATTGGAGAGATCCTTGAAACTTTCAGGAATTCATCTGGTGTCTTGGACTGACTGTTAGGCTTGGTCATAATGCTAGCTCTCTTTGCACATTTTTTTCGTTTAACACTGACTTTCACCTTTATTGATAAAGTTTAGTTATGTACATATTAATGAATTCATTATAGTTGCTACAAATTCCATATTTTGTAGCTTTTGGAGAGCAAGATACAGGAGGCAAAGTCAAAGAAAGATACTCTGAAAGCAAGGGCTCAGTCTGCTAAGTTTGTCTTCCCCACCTAATTCTATTATTAATTTCATGTTTTCTCTAGTGTTACATCCTATAAGTTGCTGGTAATGTTTTCCATTGCTTAGGACTGCAACCAAAGTGAGCGAGATGTTGGGGAATGTCAACACAAGCAGTGCTCTTTCAGCTTTTGAAAAAATGGAAGAGAAAGGTGGGATAGTTGATCTTTTGTGAAGAATAATATAATATAATTTCAGATTTATTCATCCATCCTTGTTTGCAATAAAACCTAATGAAATGCAACATTTTGTATTTAATACATGGCTTGTCTTGATGGTGAGCTTTATTATCTTCTGCATCTTATAAAGTGTTTCGTTATGCTTTTTTGGATTTGTAATGGATGGGCTGCAAATGCAGTTGTTTCAATGTGATTTTGAGGCACATCTGGACATTAACGTGGTAGCTAGTGGAAATTTTTATTTATATTATAACCTTTTAAAGGAGTTTCAACAATGTCTTTTTTTCAGACCAAGCACATATGAGTTTATGACTAGAGTTGGTAGGATTACGATTCACAAATTATAGAAAGCATATGAATCTGCTATCCATAATCGAGGAGCGTACTGCTATCCACAATTGAAGAGTGCGCTGCTATCCACAATTGAGTGCACCAGAAAACTATGCTGTTAGGCGATGCTTGGGCGGGTTTTTCAAACAGCTGCTTGGTCGGGTTCAAACAGCCGCTTGGGCGCTATAGATAGTGCTTATGTATTTTAAGTTATGACTTTATAAATTAGATAAAATTCTGCATGTTTGTTTAGTGAACTTGCCCTTTGACGGGTCAAAAGTGGTGCTTGGGCTGGTTGAACTTCCAAAACAAGTTATCCCGCCTACCGCCTTTGACAGCCTAGCTAGAAAAGCATGTTTAGATGGTCGTACAACTGATTTGTGGCCCACTATATCATTTTTTTTGCTCTTGTATTAGGATTTTTCAGCTTTCCCAAATGATATAATTCACCTATTAAAAAACTGTATATTATGTGCATGTACCTTAGGGTTAATGTAAGATCTTTCCTGTGTTTTTTCATTGAAATTCAAGTTCCCTCACGTGGTTTCAAAATTTGTCTAAAAACCTTGTATTTTCACTCTCTCCCCACCAGGTAGGAGAATATGCAAATGAACTCCTAAAATTCTGGGGAGGATTCTAATTTCTAAAGACTTCCAAATCACTTGGGTCCCTGCATATTCATCTAAACTACAAGGGATGCTGATACTTTTAACCCCATTCTTCATATTGCCTCTATTGTCATAAAATCCTTGTCGATTATATATTCTGTTTACCCAAGGATAGGCGCCTAGCTTTCTTGACCTCTCTTTGCTCTCTTTTCGTTGTTCATGTCATCCTTATTCTGAGTAACATCCTGCAGTAGTTAGCCTTTGTTTGAGCAAATTATGGAGCTAGGGTTTCCCTGATTTTTACTGAATATTGCAGCCTTTCAGTTTCAGTTTGTATTCTCCAGTGTTGCCACTTATGTCACGGGTGAAGAAGTTTTTATTTTTATTTTTAGTCATTCATCATTGTATACCATAAGAATAGTAGTATTTAATTGATAGATTCTATTAATATAATTGTCCTGTAGAATGCCTGACATGGCTATTCTAACCTTCGAAATATGCTTTTTGGTTGCATGGAATTTCCTTCTGGCCTTTACTTCTTCTCCCTGCTAAATGTCTTCATGATGATTCAAGCTGGATGTTTTGGACAAATTCTTATACCATTTGTTTTTCATCTGTTATCTTGATAGTGATGACAATGGAGTCCCAAGCAGATGCTCTTAACCAGTTGACTACCGATGATCTTGAAGGAAAGGTAGCAATTTTTTCTTTTTCCTTTTCAATCTTCATTTTTAAGTTTCTTCCTTTTGTTTAAAACTTATGATGACTTTCTTCCTTTTGTTCAAAACTTATGACGACTTTGCTCATAGAAGTTTACTGATTTCTGTTACTGATTACATTGTCATTTATTCTCTCACTTTGTGGAATGTTGGGTATATATTTGCAATTTTGCATGCGAGGGACTATTACCTTAAAATTGACTCATTCTTGATTTGTCATTTTCTTTAAACCATACCTTTTACATTTGTTGCAGTTTGCACTCCTTGAGAGCTCGTCTGTCGACGATGATCTTGCAAACCTTAAAAACGAATTATCTGGCAGCGCAAAGGTATGTCTTATACATCCACTTTACAGTGCTCCTAAAAGTTTTAGGACGGTTTCATATGTTTTTACTCTCAATATGCACTATCTGGGTGCTGACGGAAGTCACTATAACAACAATTCATGTAATTTCTAAATTTTTGGGGCAGTAGTGTTTTCCTCCGTTTTTCCTGGTTCACCAGTATATAAATTTCTTTACTTTGAAGGCAAGAACAAACTTTTGCGGGTATATAGCTTCTAGTGTTTTTCATAAAAAAAAATTTCTGCCCTCCTTTTAGTCCGCGGATGGATAATCCGGGAAACGGGAAAACTAACTCTCTAGTTGTTAGATTCCTACCTTTCATCTTTGACAATCTGGGACTTCTGTATTTGATTTTTTATGAACAGAAAGGAGAGCTTCCACCGGGAAGGGCTGCCGCTAGCAGCACAAACACTGCGTTTCCATTTCGAGATGCTGAAATTGAGGAGGAATTGAAGGAGTTGAGGCAGAGGGCCAAAGATTTCTGAAGATCTCACGAGGGGTTGCAAATACTGGTTACAAATTCAAATTTCAAGCTCAAAATTGAACAAATTTTTGTTTAGCCTACCAATTGACTTTGAAAAGCTAGGGGGATCAAACAGATGAAACATTGTATAGCTAAGAGTCCAAACTCAAATAGTTAGTGATTTGTT
Source organism: Zanthoxylum bungeanum (assembly GCA_019454045.1). Taxonomy (NCBI): domain Eukaryota; kingdom Viridiplantae; phylum Streptophyta; class Magnoliopsida; order Sapindales; family Rutaceae; genus Zanthoxylum; species Zanthoxylum bungeanum. The sequence continues at coordinate 30,155 of SKCR01014157.1, read as the reverse complement.
AGTCCCTGTTTTTCTAATGGATCTGATTTTACACGATATTTTCTTCTTCTAATGATAATGTACATGAATCCTCAGTAGCTATATATGCTGCTTGATATTTTCTACAAACACATTAACAATAGCGATTATACCTAAGAGGAGGTTAATTGGGTAATTAAAAAATAAATGCGGAGTTATAAATTTTTACAATTTTAAGCTCTATAGTTTTATTAACAAATATGATTGACAATATTAGTTCAAATCAAATTGCAAAATAAAAGGGAGAATAATATAGAAATTGACATTGGATTTATAGTCATTCGGTCAATTCTTTGCCTACGTCTACTACTTCAAGTCTCGCTTGAAGTTTTCCATTAAGTTCAATAACTTATACATCTGACACACTCACAAAGTGGTTTTTTACTTTAAAGTATTAAGAGTGTCGAAGAAATAAAATAATCCAGTAAGTCTGGGGTCGATCCACATGGAATAAATTTAATAGGATAAAATAATAATTCAACTAATAAAATGAAAAATAATAAAATAAAATAAAATACTAGAGGTTAGATGATCCACTCTTGATATTTCAAATATAAAATAATTTTTACCTTTTATAAAATATAAATTATAATTATTTCTCAATCAATTTATTTCATAATTATCATATATTAATTATGCCAACACATGTAATTCGTCGTGTCGATAACTAGTCATGACAAGGTACTAAATATGCCCAAACATATAAAATCAGTCATAAAGACGGTGATAGCATTTGTATATAAAAAGTCCAATTAGGTACTCAATTATGTCAAATATATAAAATCAGTCATATAGGCGATACCATATTATCTATAATTAATTCAGATATTTAATAAACACTCTCTCATTTATGTAATTCAAGTATTATATGTGTCAATCGGGGACTATATACAGCTAGTCAATAGTCCTAAATAAACTGGAAAGAATATGAATTTTATTTGAAAAATTATCACAATTTATAAAATATAATATAAATAAAAATTACATATATTTTCATACCAAGAGCTTCACTATTTTACTCCAAGCAGAGTGCAAATTAGCATAACAAGATATAAATAAAAACACTCATAATTTTATTAATGAAAGAAAATTAAATTACAAAAGAAAAAAATACACACAATAGTTCATCTCACCCAGTCTCAATAGAGGCCTGTGAAAATTTGTTGAAAAATGATGTGCCGATGTCGAGCACCTCTGCAAATTAATTTATCTACATATATTTTGTTTTCATTCATTTTGTATGCATGTATTTTGTTTATTTGATTTGTCATTACATGCAAATTATTTGCATGCTTTGACAAATTCGAAAGGTGGAGGCAACTTATTTTTTTAATTTGTTTTTTGTTTTTGTTAATGTTTTTAATAATTACATATAACATATTTTGAATTTTTCATCAATTTCGATCTTGAAAACATTAAAACTATAAAATCCTATAAATATAAAAGTTGTAGATAATTGAGTCTTCTTTCATCTGGAATTGGAATCGTCTCAATCTGACATCGAAGTAAAAAATTAGAGCTAAAATACGAAAATTATGCAAGGTTAGAATTCCCGAAATTATACATTGTTAGAACACTTTTTTCAGTTTCTAGCCTCCAAAATCCAAAGTATTATTTCACATACATAAGAAATAAAAAATCACAATAGCAATATATAAAACATAAATTTAATTATTATTTAACAAATGTGCTAAATTAAGGGGATTAATGAAACTATTTTAATAAATGTGCACTTTTTAGTGTTCATCAACACCGAGAGTTCTTTCTTTCAAGACTTCTCTCAAACCTTTACAACAAATCTACCATTGAGAGTACTCACCACTCACACAAGGGATTTCACACAAGTGTTTGGATAATAAAAATGTGCTTACAATAATATTTGGGAACTCACTAAGGATTATAAAGATTGAGTGTGAGTGTGTTTATCCAAATATCATTAAGCTCATTAAAATGATTGTGAAGGTATAAACAATGAGCTTATAATATTTTGAGAGTAAAAAGATCAAGAATGTGCGTTTCTCTTTTTTTTTTTCCTAAAAGAAAAATTTTCAAAAGTTTTAGAATAACCTGAAAATAAAATAGGGTCTCAATTTATAGTGAAAAAATTTCAACAGACCCAATTCTCAGTCCTGAGATCGGTATACTGGTTCTCAGGGGTCGATATGTCGATCTTCAATTCAAAGGCTACTGAATAGTTACCGTTGAGCATTTAATGCGTTCCAACAACCAGATTATTGACCAGTATGTAGACCAGTATGGGTTCATATTGGCTCTATAGTTGTTAAAATTACAGGTTCACCTGTATAGAGACTGATATGGTCCATGTCAGTTTCAGAGCCTTGTCAAAAATGCAGGCTCACATGTATGATTTAGTCTGATTCCAGAGGTTGTACAAGCAGGTCTCAGACATCGGTATGAGGACCGGTATGAATCAGCACGGTTTCAGAGAGCATGTAAAACGTGTATGAGACACCAGTATGTCGATATCAGTGATCGGTATATCGATATCAGTGTATAAAACTTAGAAAACGCAGTTCAAAATATTATGTACTTGACACTAAAGCTCTATATGAGTCATATGAGCTTAGAAACATTTGAATATCAACTCACTTACATTAAGAGTCATAAGCTATAAGACTTCAACTTGGGATTTCTTCATTGAGTTTTATCTTCACATTAGTTTTGCTTCAATTTTTTTTGAAATCGTTGAAAACTCAGCCGCCAAATCACCCCTTTCGAGCTTTAGCGGAACATTTAAAACCCTCGGTTGTCCCAAGATCTTACAAGAAACACATACCTGGATTCGAACATGGGACCTGAAGGTCAGATCCTGAGCCCTACACCATAAAGCCACGCCCCTGAAGGCCAGATCTTTTATATTACTTTGTGAATATGCATCGAAATCATTGAGTATTACATCATCGAAATCTTTAATAGATAATATGTTGTTTACACTTGTGCTTGAACTTTAATATATAACTGGAACACGATATTTGCATTATATTTTGGATTATCATTTTGGCTCGTAAATTTTCTATTTAAATGAAACAGAAATGAAGATTCTTTCCTGGGGTCGGTGGTGATGACAGTCGGAGTGGGTTGAAATTCGCCAATCTCGGTCTCTTACTGGTCTTTGAATTAAAATAAGAAATCGATTCAAATTTCAGATTGAATGGTACGAGATCCTAAATCTTGATAGTTGAAAGTTTGAGGTTATCCTAAGTTCTAACCCTATGCGGAGTTAAACATAATAATCAAGACAAATCATGATTACTGTAACTATGGAATTCTAACAGACAACTACAATATCAACCAATTATAATATAACCTTAAAATATTAATTCAATGCAAATATAAATGCAGAAAATAAATAAACATCACACAAAATCAACACGATATTTTAGTGACGAAGTGGAAAACTCGTGCAAGTAAAAAACCACTTTGGGTATCTCAGCTACCAGCCCAATCCACTATGTAGAGAAAAACTTACAGCGATGGTCAAGACCTATGTTGGCAACTCCACCGACTCAAATACCTCTAGACTGCAACAACTCAATGAACTCCTCAAGCCCGTATCCCACGGTTTTCTTCAGAACCTCTAAAGTCTATGAGTGAATCAACTCTGCAACTCTGAACGCTGGAACTCCGACTGTCAATCTTCCTCCTTGAGAACTCTGAAGGTTTAGGAAATTGGGTTTGTTGTGTTGATGATTTAACAAAGAAAGCTTTCACCAAAACAAAGAAGACAAGAGAACAAGAAGTCTTCAAGGTGAAAATAAAGAGATTGAAAACTAAGAATGTGTTTAGGCTCAAAGGAATGTGTTTTCGACACTTGTGAAATTGGCTCAATGTTTGTTTATATAAGTAGGGCAAATGAAATGGTTTCCTAGTGTTATTTTGACTTAAAAACGTGTCCAAAATATCTTACTTACGCAGGGACGTTCGAACGCACTTCAAACGCAAAGTTTCTACCTGAAAACGTTCGAACGGAAATACGAACGCGGGTCGTGGACTGGTTCATGTACAACTTAAACTCTTGTAACTTTCTCGTCTCTTGTCCAAATTATGAGTTCTTTATAGGTACGCGATATTCTTCGAGTCTACTTTCCAATGCAACTGACCTCATGTCAATTTGATTTCTAAATCTTCTGGAATATTCAAAAGAGTAAATATCACTCGGATAACTCCATCAAATTTTGTCAAATTACTCTGAAATCTTCAAAACTCATTACAACTCAATTGAACTTATTATGTTACGGACATTGCCAATAAAAATGGAACTAACAATAGGAATTTAGGACATTTAGGTAAAAGTCGGATTTCAAGATGAAAAATCATTATGAATCTGATTTAACTTTTTATTCAGGGATGGAAAATAATCTGAAATTTTGATCCGAATTTTATGTAGGACAAAAAATTATCTCAAATTTCACCAAATGATATGAGATTCAAATCTAAATATATATTTGAGATTCAATTCTAAATATAAATATGAGATTTAAATCTAAATATAGATTTGAGATTTTCTATCGTCAAAATTTTATCATGGAAGAATATGAGTCGAGTGTGAACACAACACAAACGAGCAATAAATAAAACAATCGAAAAATATATGAATATAATCAGTCGTCGTTTTACTATTTCAAGCATTTTTTTTCTCTTTCGTGTTCAAAGGCAAAGATCAACTTGTATTCGAAAATGACACATCATTAAAAAATAATAATAGTTTTGATTAGATATTATTGTCAGTAAAACAAATATATTCATTTTGTTTTTCTTTTATCACATCATTATAATGTAAGGAGTGAGCTTGAAAATGCTTTTGAATTTGCTTTCAAATTTTCTGATTACTTTGTTAATTTTCCGGGAAAGTTCAAGAATTTCAACTAATAAAAGTAACAAGTGGTGTCACAGTCTCTTGGCTTGCAAGATTTGCAAAGTTAATTGTTGAATTAAATTTCAGTCCATTCAAAGTTAATTAGTTTGGTCAATTCAAAACTTTACAAATTTGGACTTATTAAATATGACACCAACAATAGTTACAATACTACCGACGCTATTAACCTACTAATTTTAATATAATTTAAATCTAAAATAATCAAACTTTTAGATGAAATATTAATTAATTCGCTCGTAAGGGTGTGGTCGATTGATTTTCAAATATTTTTATTTGATTTTAAATATTATATCAAGAGGTAAATGGTTAATAATTACCTTTTTTTGTAAACAAGGAACAAAATGGAAATATTAATTAGAGTCGGTCAAAATTCTATATAACCTGTTTAAATCCATTAATCAAAGAGTACCAGTACATCCTAAATTTCATCTCTGATTTTTTTTTTCAATTGCAAATAATATGTTTTTTTTTTTGAATTGTTAGAAATCCTGCCGTCAAACCAACCGACTCAGACTTAAGCGGAGTAAGTAAAACTCCCGACTGCACCAAATTTTTATAAGAAATGCACTACTAGACTCGAACTTAGGTTATTAATGACAACCAAATATTATTAATATGTTCACCAAACAAATTCAAATCAATTGACTTTTGATTAGTTTTAGTAGTCAACTGACTTTGATAAGTTTTAGTGTTGTTATAAATTTGTGCACATGGATTTAGAGTGTAAAAATTTGATACAAAGTTGACCTAAAAGTTTAAGAGCCAGTTTGGAGATTGTCGTTGGGAGGTTTTATAGTATTTTGGAAATCTAAAAAACACTTTTGATAAAATCAACCCATCCCATAACTTATTTTGAAAAGATAACAAAAAAGTATATTTTCAAAATCTGATTTTGAGAATGAATTTTACCCAATATTTGAAAAACCGACTCGATAGTTGAACTGTTAATTTGAAAGATTCAATAAATTATTGATTCGATCGGTTGAATTGACTGATGTTATTATGACATCATAAATAATTTTAATTAGTTAAAAATTATAAATGAATTTTTGTTTTGATTTTGGAGATTGAGTTTTGATTTTGATTTTTGAGGAATTTTTTTAAAAATTTAGGGTTAATAATTTTGATTCCTTGATTAAAATTTGAAAAGAAAAACTATTAATTAAAATTGGGTTGACCGGTTCACTAATTTTCATCTGGTTCATTAGTTTTTAAATGTTTTTAATGTTTGATTTTGAAGGTTTACTCGGATTGGATTTATGACAAATTCCCGATTCAATCGGCCGATTCTGTCCGATTTTGAAAATGATGGTTTTATCCTGAATAAAATTCTACATATATTCTCATATGTATTAGATAATCCCAACTTACTAATTTAGGAGATAAAATAAAAAATTCAGAAACTCATCATCATTTTTATTTTCATTTCAAAATTTTATAAGACATTAGATCTTTTTTGTTAATGAATTTATAATGAATAGCTCGTTACGATATAATAATTATATGAAGTGGGTATTATTCGATGAAAATTGTACCTAATATTTATTTATGATCAATTTATTTGAAGTTATAAAATAAATAAATAAATAATGTGTAAACTATTATTTTAGTAACCAATTATTATACATACACTAAATATGATAATAAGGTTTGCCAAATACATATAACTATTTTTAAAACTGACAATTTTTGGGGAAAAAAAATCGGCAAAACACAACTAATTTTTTCACAGTTGATTATTTCTACAGTACAGTTAACATCAATAAATTATTTAAATAGTTACATGCTTACAATATTCCCAAATTGGCCCTAAACATTATTTGTATTAAAGACTAATCATATAGAAAAGTAAAATGTGTTGACCAAAGAGAAAAATTATGTAATTTAGGGTGTTGTCATTTAAAAAAAAAAAAAATCTATTATCTGCCAACGATCGAATGATATCTTACAATTTACATGATAAAATAATAAAAAATATTTAAATAATTGATAAAATTTCACGAGTAATTCTTTGATATCATTATTTGTATAGGTAACGTGACACAATTAGTCAATAAATATATAATATATATGAGTTGTGTCAAATAAAATTATCATTTATTTAATTTTTTTTTTTTATCATTTAGTATTCTTTTTTTGATAACCGATGTGTCCTAACCAACTTACGCGTACTTCAACTAATCTATGAGATTTATGTCCCATGCCATCAAAAATTTTCTATTACAGATCAGGATGAGTCGTTGTCTTTTGACACTATAGGGCATATCCTTAAAAAAATACATATTGTGAGTTTCGAACATTAAATCTGAGAGGGAACAAACCACTCAAATATCATTGATTTATTATATGAGTGACTTGATACCACCAACTTCACATATTATATATTTATTAATTTATAATATTGCATCATTCAAAAAATAATGATGCCAAAGAATTACTCCACTTTTCTAACTTGTTGGCTTCGAAATTTTTTCCATCTCCTCAAGTTTCCAGCCTGCAATTCATGACTAATAATTCAAAGCTGCTTAGTCAACACGCAAGCCAATATGAAAGCTCACCAATAACATAATAAAATACAAATTCAATTTATTCAAAGTGCCGAGTCCAAGTATACGCTCACACACACATACATTACAACTCTTACTCGGTTTTTTTTTTTTTTTTTTTTTTTTTTTGTGCCTATAAATAACTTGAAGCACATTCATATTTTTGCTCATAAATCAATACAACAAGCACCCAAAAAAAGAAAAAGAAAAAGAAAAAAGCTTAAATCAAAAACCCAATTCCCCTGAAAAAGCTACCTGTTTCTCAATTTTCCGATTATGAATTCAAGAAAATTGAGCACCCTTTTGATCATTTTTGTCATCTCAATGGCTATATTGAGCCATATTGGAGTTGAGGCTACAAGAACTTTTCCGGAGGAAAATTTTGCCAAATCAAATCACCTTGAGACTTTTTCGTCTCCGCCTTCGGCCTATGACAAGGCGAAACTTACGATGTCGTTTTGGCTTGGACGCTTGGCCTCGGGACCTAGCCCTAAAGGCCCCGGCCATTAGAATGAAGTTTTCAAGGTCTATGCAAGAAATTATAGATGTTACAAAAAATGTTCATTTTTTTCGTTTGTTTTTGTTAAATTTCTTTTAGTATCAACAGATACGTAGTTATACAATACAATATATTGTAACTTGTAAATGGAATAATATATTCTTTTGATATTTTACTCCATCGTGCTATTATTTAATTTATTAAGCTAAAAGAAACACTAAAAGACATATAAAATCACAATTGGAAATATGATATTTAACGTATAAAGTTTTAGCGTCGCTGATAAAATGATCACCAAAATCATGCGAATCTAAAATACCAACATATTGCGTCGCAAAAAGCAATGACGCTAAAATCACAATATTTAGCATCGCCAACGAAATTTCGACGCAATAAATTTTGACATCTAATGTTTCTACCTAATTTTCGACGCTAAATATGAAGAATCGCCAATATTTAACATTAAATCTAAATAGTGACACTAAATGGTATATATGTAGCGTCGCTAACCATATTCGACACTAAATCTTAAAACATTTAGTGTTGATATCGAACTTCGATGCTAAAAAAGTGAGTAATTCAGCATCGCTAACAATGTTTGACGTTAAATCTTACAATATTTAGTGTTGATACCTAACTTCGACGCTAAAAAACGTATTAATTTAGCATTATTATCAAATTTTTAATTTTGTTAGATATAGTATCAAATATTAGTTGCGACGCTAAATATATGCCATTTAGCCTCGTTATTTATACCGGCGACACTAAAAAGTCTTCAAGAATATCACCTATCCACGATCCTCTTTTTATATTTATTCATTCTTCTTATTCAATTTTCTTCAATACCCATATAAAAAAAATAACTCATTTTCATCCTTTTCAACCACAAACCAACACTAAGCTAATTAGAGTATGCATTTTCTCTAATATATCACTATTATTGCAGTAATTTATTTACACATTATGTATTTTTGAATAAAACCCCTAAAATTAGGGTTTAGAATTTAATTAGGTAAATATTTAGTTTATGAATTAAGCTAACTAAGGTATATATTTTCTCTAATGTATCACTATTATTGTAATAATTTATTTACCCATTATATATTTTCGAGCAAATCCCCTAATTAAATTAGGGTTTAGAATTTAATTAGGTAAATATTTTAGTGAATATATTGTACATACATTAATTTTAATTAATTTATAATTTATTATATTTTGTAGATATTTTTATTGATATTGATAGAAGTTGGATGAGTGCGCCCAACAGATTGAGTATCGAATACCATAAACGGGCGGAAGAATTTATGGAAGCAGCTAAACAAGTTGCTGGTGCGAATGTCATGTGCATTGTCCATGTAATATAACTGTTTGAATATGAGAAAGAAGCATTTGGACGAAGTTATGGATCACTTATACATGTCGGGAATTTCAGCAACTTGTCGGACGTGGGTTTACCATGGAGAAAAATACAACTCCGACTCCCAGTATATCCATTCAGAAACTAGTACCATTTATCACAAGCATTGGCAAGAAAATGACGATGATGATATGATTGATGTTTTGCATGACTTGTAGGGTTCGATATTTAGTAGAGAAACATCACATCCATATGGGAATGACATACAAAAAAAGTGTTTAGTCAGTTAAAGCTGACTCAAGACCTACTGGAGAAGGAGAATGAGGAGAGCACGATCAGGAAATGGTGATCTTACAGGTGCTTGTGGACATATAGCTCGCTCATGGCAATGTTGCAAGATCGACTTCCACAGTTCCTTCAGGCCCGATAGTCGCAGAACCGACCCCGACCGATCATCATGCATTATTTTTTTCTTTAATGTAATAAAAAATTTTATATTTATATATAATAAAAATTTAATTTAATTTTCGACGCCAAATATAATATCATTAATGTTTTATTTTTTAATAATATATAATATATAATTTTATTATATATAATAATAATAATAATTTATTTTATAATTTGTAAAATAAATTAAAAATATTTAGCGTCACCAAGATGGCTACACTACACTTTTGCATTGGGCGTCGTCACAAATAGTTGTCCACCTTTACGACACCAAGTCATTGTTCTTTAGCGTCACCTAAGTTTGTTGATGCGGAATGTTCAAATTTTTAAATCATCTAATACTGGGTTCGGCGACAAGGATTGGCGATGAAAAATATTTAGCGTCGCATATGCTACAACGATGCTAAAAATTTTATTGACCAGTTTTTAGCATCCGTTTCCTACGTCGTCTTATTTCAACGTCACAATTTTTAGCATCGACGTCGATCCTTTTTAATGTAGAAAATTGACGACGCTAAAATACCGTTTTCTTATAGTGAACACACACTGACACACATTCTCATTATATATGGTTCCTTAATATATTGGATTAGAAAACGTTCAAGAATACCGTGTGCATCTATAAATGGCCATATTTCTACTAAAAATAAATTAAATATTTATGTGATCATATTGTGCTAATTTTCCTAGTAAAATGTAATCTACTGTTTTTTAAAAAAAAAAATCAACTTTTTCTATAGTATAAAATATATTTATTATGTAAGGGTAGTTTGGTTTAAAGTTTCAATATAAGAGCAATGATACCTTATTTCGGTGGTGATTTTTTTAAGTCTTTTATTCGAATAATTTTTCTTATTCAAGTGTGAAGTTAAAATTTTATTCAAATGTAAATTACTTAATTTAATTATTAACTATTAAGTATAGAAAGAAAAATGTTAAAACATCTATATTAAATCACAGAAAATAGGTAATATAAAATATTATGGATAAGAAAATAGAATTGGATTCGGTGATGAATTGAATTTTGTGTTGAGAAATTTTTTTTTTTTTTAATAAGGGAAAATATTATTTTTACATTATGAAGATGGACTTATTAATGAATATACGAAAACTTTAAACATGTTTAATTTTATGTCCAAAATTAGAGTTAGTATACTAATTTATATTTTTAGATGTAAAATAATATATTGACCGAAACTTTTTAAACTAGTATGCTTATTGAAATTTTGGCTGTAAACCTGAACTTAAAAAATATAAATCAATACACTAACCGAAACTTTGGATGTAAAATTCAACAAGTTTAAGGTTTTCGGATATTTTCATATATAAATCAATTGCTAGGTGTATAAATGATAATTCTTTTTTTTTTTTTTAAAATAAAAATAAAAATAAATTATGATTAGTAGTTATTATATAATAATTTAAATGTAAGTGAATTTTAATCATATATTACTATTAAAACACGTGTGACGCAAGATTAAGAAAAATTTGGTACAATTCATTTTAACCTATGATACAAATTAAAAAAATCAAAAATAAAAAAGTCCCCTCAGAAATTTTCAAACTTATACATGCCTCCTCGATGTTTCATCTTTCTCATGCAACACCACAAATTCAAATATTCTCCTCAAGTTTTCAGCCTGCAAACACATAACGAATAATTCAAACTCCTTGGTCAACACGCAATCCATATAAATGATAGCCCACCAATATATATACAAATCCAATTTATTCAAAGTATTGAGCCGTGCTGAGTCCAAGTATACACATTTACAAATCTCTTTAGTCGTTTTGCCTATAAATAACTTGAAGCACATTCATATCTTCTCACACTTAACGTCCCTAATCAGCCTGAAAAGTTTACAGTTTTTGGGTAATTTTTTCACGTGTTTTCGATTCGATTCGATTCGATTCGATGATGAATTCAGGAAAAGTGAGAACCCTTTTGATGTTTTTTGTCATCTCAGTGGCGATTATATTGAGCCATGTTAGGGTTGAGGCGACGAGGGTTTTGCCTGAAGATTTTGCTATGATGAATCACCTTGAGACTTCTTCATCTACGCCATCTGTCTATGAGAAGACGAAATTTACGATGTCGTTTTGGCTTGAGCGCCTGGCCTCGGGACCTAGTCCTAGAGGCCGTGGTCATTAGAAATGAAGGATTGTGAAGGTCTATATGCATGCATGCATCATGATACATGGTGACAATTATAACTTGTAAATAGAACAAATAAGATTCTTTATTCTATTTTACTTGAGTTATATAGATTATGTTTATAATTGATAGGGAAAGAAAAACATCATATACCTTTTGTTCATCAAATGTTACATTGTCATTTGATTTTCTTTCAACCTATAAATTAGCCTATTTTTTTGTTATATGGCAGATAAATCTCTAGAAAATTATATATGCTTCTTGTTAAATGGCTCCTTAATGTTGGATTCACTTGATGATGCATTTCTCATGAAATTCAGAGAATAGTGTGAGGTGTTAAAGAACAATCAACGAATGTGATAAAATTTTTATTTAAAACTTATTGAAACAAAAACTAACACATAAAACATAAACTTACAAAGTAAGTAATCACACTCAACAACAATAAAATTAATTTGTATAGATTATGGCTAGCATATAATGTTATGTTCTATAGCAAAAATTCGCTTCTACTCGTGTGCTTGTAGTTCGATAAACGCATGCCACAAGGATTCAACAATCTGTAAATTGAAATTCTGCACTAGAACTTCGACCCCTCACAAATTTACTAAATATCTTTTTGATTTTTGTTTTTAAAGTTTAGAAGAATTATTCATATATATCTTAACCTTGCTCTACTATTTCAGTCTATATAGACAAATATAGAAGATAGTTAAAATTGTGAAATGATGCAAACGTTTTAGTTTTATTAGAAAAGTTGTGTTGATCAGACACAACTTTCTGATTCAAAATCAAAAATCAAAAAAAAAAAATTTCTAACAAACAAGGCACTTAAAGAATCACAAGAGCCCCAAGTCCAAAGGCTCATCTTTTGAATTAATAAAATATATTAATTAATTCTAATGCTATGCCAACCAACCACACATATCCAAGCCTAAGCTCAAGCCTAAGCCTTATTTTTCCAATTTAATATCAAAGTCTAGAAAACACAATAACGGAAAACTTACATGATGTTGTGGGTGATTCTGGTCAGTTTGACATTATTTTTTGGGTAACTATAAAAAATAAATGTAAACATAAATAATATACAAGAATCCACTTTTCAGCGGCTGAATATAAACATAGAAGAAACTGATGAGCACCATAGAGCTAACATCATTTCTAAAGAATTAGAGAACAAAAGTTATATATTGTTTCTTGATGGAATTGCTTAAGAGATTGACTTTACTCAATTCATAAACATCATAGACGTGGAAAGGTTATTTTTGCATGTAGATTTAGGAAATGTTGTGAAGAAACAACAGCTGAGGAAATCCATGTGCATAGATTGTCAGATGAGGATGCTGAAAAACTTTCCTGGGAGATAGCGGGTTAAGATTTGAAAAATACTAGATACATCATATTGGTGGGGAAATGAATTATTCATTAGTGTGGTGGAATGTCACACGTGATAAAAGTGATCTTGAGTGAGGCATGTACATTAGCCCAAGGCCCATCGTTTGATTAATTAAATATATAAATATATATATATATATATATATATATATATATATATATATATATATATATTAATCCTAATGTTATGCCAATAATCCAATCACACACATCCAAGCCCAAGCCATAGCCCAAGACTTGTTTTTCTAATTTAACATAAATGTGTATTGCACACTTATAAACTCTTCATTTTTCATTTCTTTCTCCAATGTGGGACAACTCTCACTCTATTTACTATACAAACTTCTTACACATAAAACAGTCTTCATCACTCTATAAGCATATTGATAAACTACAGAAGTAACTTGGAGATGACAAGTTACAAATTTTTCATGTATGGGGACCTAAAGGAGTTGGAAAAACTACAATATTGGAAAACCTACATGATGCAGTAGGTAATTCTCGTCTGTTTGACATTATTTGTTGGTAACTATAAAAATAAATATTAACATAAATAATATATAAGAATCCATTTTAAAGCGGCTAAATATAATATGGAAGACGCTGATGAGCACCATAGAGCTGACACCATTTCTAAAGAATTAGAGAACAAAATTTATATATTGTTTATTGATGGAGTAGCTTCGGAGATTGATTTTACTCAAATTGACATTCATAAACATCATAGACATGGAAAAGTTACTTTTGCATACAGATATAGGAAATGTTATGAAGAGACAGCAGTTGAGGAAATCCATGTGCATAGATTGTAGGATGAGGATGCTGAAAAACTTTTTGGGAGATAGCGGGTGAAGATTTGAAAAGTACTCGAGATATTATACTGGTGGGGAAAAAATTATTCATCAGTGTGGTGGAATGCCACACGTGATAAAAGTGATCATGAGTTAGGCAGGTACATTGGCCCAAGGCGATCTTTTGATTAATTATTATATATATATATATATATATATATATATAATCATAATGCCAAGCCAATAATCCAACCACACATATCCAAGCCTAAGCCCTAGCCCAAGCCTTATCTTTCCAATTTAATATAAATGTGTATTGCACACTTATAAACTCTTCATTTTCCATTTCTTTCTCCAACATGGGACTACTATCCCTTTATTTACTATACAAACCTCTTACACATAAAAAGGTTTCCATCACTCTATAAGCATGTTGATAAACTACATAAGTAACTTAGAGATCACAAGTTATATTTTTCTCGTGTATGGGGGCCCGATGGAGTTAGAAAAACTACAATAATGAAAAACTTACATAATACAGTGGGTGATTATGGTCTGTTTGACATTACTAATTGGGTAACTATAAAAATAAATGTAAACATAAATAATATACAAGAAACCATTTTAAAGAGGTTGAATATAAACATGGAAGAATTCGATGAGCACCATAAAGCTGACACAATTTCTAAAGAATTAGTGAACAAAAGTTATATATTGTGTTTTGATGGAGTTGCTTAATAGATTGATTTTACTCAAATTTGCATTCATAAATAACATAGACGTGGAAAGGTTGTTTTTGAATACAGATATAAAGAAATGTTGTGAAGAGACAACAGTTAAGGAAATCCATGTGCAGAGATTATCGGATGAGGATGCTGAAAAGCTTTCTGGGAGATAGCGGGTGAAGATTTGAAAAGTACTCGAGACATCATGTTGGTGGGCAAAAGAATTATTCATGAGTGTAGTGGAATGCCAAATGTGATAAAAGTGATCATCAGTGAGGTATATACACTGGCCGAAGATCCATCTTTTATTATATATATTAATCCTAATGTCAAGCCAATAACCCAACTACACATATCCAAGCACAAGCCCTAGCCCAAGCCTTGTTTTTCTAATTGAACATAAATGTGTATTGCACACTTATAAACTCTTCATTTTTCATTTCTTTCTCCAATGTGGGACAACTCTCACTCTATTTACTATACAAACTTCTTACACATAAAACAGTCTTCATCACTCTATAAGCATATTGATAAACTACAGAAGTAACTTGGAGATGACAAGTTACATTTTTCTCGTGTATGTGGGCCTAAGGGAATTGGGAAAAACTACAATATTGGAAAACCTACATGATGCAGTAGGTAATTCTCGTCTGTTTGACATTATTTGTTGGGTAACTATAAAAATAAATATTAACATAAATAATATATAAGAATCCATTTTAAAGCGGCTAAATATAAATATGGAAGAAGCTGATGAGCACCATCGAGCTGACACCATTTCTAAAGAATTAGAGAACAAAATTTATATATTGTTTATTGATGGAGTAGCTTCGGAGATTGATTTTACTCAAATTGACATTCATAAACATCATAGACATGGAAAAGTTACTTTTGCATACAGATATAGGAAATGTTATGAAGAGACAGCAGTTGAGGAAATCCATGTGCATAGATTGTAGGATGAGGATGCTGAAAAACTTTTTGGGAGATAGCAAGTGAAGATTTGAAAAGTACTCGAGATATTATACTGGTGGGGAAAAAATTATTCATCAGTGTGGTGGAATGCCACACGTGATAAAAGTGATCATGAGTTAGGCAGGTACATTGGCCCAAGGCGATCTTTTGATTAATTAAATATATATATATATATATAATCCTAATGCCAAGCCAATAATCCAACCACACATATCCAAGCCTAAGCCCTAGCCCAAGCCTTATCTTTCCAATTTAATATAAATGTGTATTGCACACTTATAAACTCTTCATTATCCATTTCTTTCTCCAACATGGGACTACTATCCCTTTATTTACTATACAAACCTCTTACACATAAAAAGGTTTCCATCACTCTATAAGCATGTTGATAAACTACATAAGTAACTTAGAGATCACAAGTTATATTTTTCTCGTGTATGGGGGCCCGATGGAGTTAGAAAAACTACAATAATGAAAAACTTACATAATACAGTGGTGATTATGGTCTGTTTGACATTACTAATTGGGTAACTATAAAAATAAATGTAAACATAAATAATATACAAGAAACCATTTTAAAGAGGTTGAATATAAACATGGAAGAATTCGATGAGCACCATAAAGCTGACACAATTTCTAAAGAATTAGTGAACAAAAGTTATATATTGTTTCTTGATGGAGTTGCTTAATAGATTGATTTTACTCAAATTTGCATTCATAAATAACATAGACGTGGAAAGGTTGTTTTTGAATACAGATATAAGAAATGTTGTGAAGAGACAACAGTTGAGGAAATCCATGTGCAGAGATTATCGGATGAGGATGCTGAAAAGCTTTCTGGGAGATAGCGGGTGAAGATTTGAAAAGTACTCGAGACATCATGTTGGTGGGCAAAAGAATTATTCATGAGTGTAGTGGAATGCCAAACGTGATAAAAGTGATCATCAGTGAGGCATATACACTGGCCGAAGATCCATCTTTTGATTAATTATATATATTAATCCTAATGTCAAGCCAATAACCCAACTACACATATCCAAGCACAAGCCCTAGCCCAAGCCTTATTTTTCTAATTGAATGTAAATGTGTATTGCACAATTATAAAGTCTTCATTTTCCATTTATATCTGCAATGTGTGACTACTCTCCCTCTATTTCCTATACAAAACTCTTACACATAAAACAATTTTCATCACTCTATATGCATGTTGAAAAACTACAGGAGTATATTGGAGATGATAAGTTGCAGATTTTTCGTGTATGGGGACCTGAACGAATTGGGAAAACTACAATAATGGAAAACGTACATGATGCAGTAGGTGATTCTGGTCAGTTTGAGATTATTTTTTTGTTAACTATAAAAATAAATGTAAACATAAATAATATACGAGAATCCATTTTAAAAAGGCTGAATATAAACATGGAAGAAGCCGATGAGCACCATACAATTGACACAATTTCTAAAGAATTGCAGAACAAAAGTAATATATTGTTTCTTGATGGAGTTGCTTCAGAGATTGACTTTACTCAAATTGGTATTCATAAACATGATAGATGTGGAAATGTTATTTTTGCACGCAGATATAGGAAATGTTGTGAAGAGACAACAGCTGAGGAAATCCACGTGCAGAGATTGTCGGATGGGGATGCTGAAAAACTTTCTCAGAGATAGTGAGTGAATATTTGAAAAGTACTCTAAACATCATGTTGGTGGGAAAAAGAATTATTCATGAGTGTGGTGGAATTCCACACTTTATAAAAGTGACCATGAGTGAGGCAGGTATATTGGCCTAAGACCCATCTTTTGATTAATTAAATATATTAAATCTATATATTAATCCTAATGTCAAACCAATAACTCAACCACACAAATCCAAGCCCAAGCCCTAGCTCAAGCCTTGTTTTTCCAATTTAATATAAATGTGTATTGCACACTTATAAACATGGATATACGCATGGAAGAAGCTGATGAACACCATAGAACTGACATTATTTCTAAATAAATAGAGAACAAAAGTTATATATTATTTCTTGATGTAATTGCTTCAGAGATTTATTTTACTCAAATTGGCATTCATAAACATTATAGACATAATTTTTTTTTTGCATGCAGATATAGGAAATGTTTTGAAGAGACAGCAGCTGAGGAAATCCATTTGCAGAGATTGTCAGAAAAGGATGCTGAAAAGCTTTTCTGGGAGATAGCGGGTGAAGATTTCAAAAGTATTCGAGACATCATGTTGCTGGAGAAAACAATTACTCATTAGTGTGGTGGAGATCTACACGTGATAAAAGTGATTCTAAGTGAGACATGTACATTAGCTCAAGGCCTATCTTTTGATTAGTTAAATATATTTATTAATTCTAATGCCAATCTAATAACCAAGCCATACACATCAAAGCACAAGTCTTGTTTTTCCAATTTAATATAAACATGTATTCCACACTTATAAACTTTTCATTTTCCATTTCTTTCTCCAATGTGGGACTACTCTCTCTATTTACTATACAAACCTTTTACATATAAAACAGTTTTCATCACACAATAAGCATATTGAAAATTTACATGAGTATCTTTGAGATAACAAGTTGCAGATTTTTCATGTATAGGGATTTGAACGAGTTGGAAAAACTACAATAATGGTAAACTTACATGATGCAGTGGGTAATTATGGTCAGTTTGACATTATTTTTTAGGTAACTATAAAAACAAATGTAAACATAAATAATATACAAGAATCCATTTTAAAATGACTGAATATAAATATGGAAGAAGCCGATGAGCATCATAGAACTGACATTATTTCTAAAGAATTAGAGAACAAAAGTTATATATTGTTTCTTGATAGCGTTGCTTCATAGATTGATTTTACTCAAATTAGAATTCATAAGCATCATAGACGTGGAAATGTTGTTTTTTCATGTAAATATAGGAAATATTGTGAGGAGACAACAGCTGAGGAAATCAATGTGCAGAGATTGTCGGATGAGGATGCTGAAAAGCCTTTCTGAGAGATAACATGTAAAGATTTGAAAAGTACTTGAAACATCATTTTGGAGGGGAAAAGTTCTTGAGTGATAAAAATGATCCTGAGTGAGGCAGACACATTAGACCAATGCATATCTTTTGATTAATTAAATATAATAAATATATTTATTAATTCTAATGATAAGCCGGTAACCAAGCCACACACATCCAAGCCCAAGCCTTGTTATTCCATTTTACTATATATATATATAAACGTGTATAGCACACTTATAAACTCTTCATTTTTCATATCTTTCTCCAATATGGGACTATTCTCCCTCTATTTAATATACAAACCTCTTACATATAAAAAAGTTTCCATCACTTTATAATCATGTTGAAAAACTACATGAATATCTTGGAGATGACAAGTTACATATTTTTCGTGTATGAGGACTTGAAGGAGTTGGAAAACTAAAATAAAGGAAAATTTACATGATGCAGTGGATGATTCCGGTCAGTTTGACATTATTTTTTGAGTAACTACAAAAACAAATGTAAACATAAATAATATACAAGAATTCATTTTAAAGCAACTAAATATAAACATGGAAAAATCCGATGAGCACCATAAAACTCATATCATTTTTGAAAAAATAGTGAACAAAAGTTATATATTGTTTCTTGATTGAGTTGCTTCAGAGATTGATTTTACTCAAATTGGAATTCATAATCATAATAGACTTGGAAATGTTATTTTTTCATGAAGATATAGGAAATATTGTGAAGAGACAACAACTGAGTAAATCCATGTGCAGAGATTGTCGGATGAGGATGTCGAAAAGCTTTTATAGGATTTAGAGGGTGAAGATTTGAAAAGTACTTGAGAATTTGTCAAACATGGCAGTGAATGAGAACTTGGGCAGTGAGATTGGTTTGTAATATCTTCTGGACAGGCTGCGGTATTTAGGTTATAACATGAGTTTTAGGCATCTGTTTGACAAGCCATAAAATTCTGAGTAAACTATAAACATAGGGAAATAGCATATTCAAATTTCAGAACTTTTAGACTTAAGAGGGAGTCATATTGAATTTTCAAACTTGGCCGCACTGCAGTGAACTACTGATTCTGTGGTAACAGAACAATGTGTAAATAAAATTTTATAATTTAGAGAGAAGCAAATGAAAGTGAGATGAAACCAAAGCAGAACCAGTTATTAAAAATGGAAAATTTTAAAGGCAACTTTTGATTTGACTGTTTATTTATTTTTCGTTGTTTCTATTTCTGACATTGTTAATTGAATTTCACCATTTCTTTTATAAATATTCTCCATGCAAAATATGGTTCAACAAATTAAAATTAAATTAAAATATGTCAATCACAGTCACATTTACTTCGGTTACATGCACTGAACTTTTTCACCTAAATCACATTCTACTATAATATTCAATCCCTTTAAATTCTCATATTAAGTCCACATTTTGTTAAAATCTACATAAATTTTTCTCTCTAAATAATATTTATTAAATATTAAATTTAAAAAACCTTCTAAATTCACACTTAAAAATATATTAATGTTGCTAAAAAGAGATATTTCTAATTTAAATAGCTTTATTTCTGAGCATTTGAATAACCAATCTTTTAGAGGGGAGTCAATTTTTATAAGGAACAAAGGTGAATTAATTGTTCTTCTCAAAATGTAGCAATATAAGCTACGTTGAGTTGCTTTGCATTGCATTGCATGTGTTTGCTAAAAAGCTTTAGTTATATGTGACTCAAATCAAAATAATTTTTAAATGCTTTTGCTCTTTATATATAATAAATAACGGGGTTTGAATCGTATTAGCATGTGGCTATGGCATGCATGTCACCATCAATCTCTAAATAAATTATTCAACTTTAGGTTACTATATATATTTGTGGGTTGATTTCCATTATATATATTTAGGGAAATATTATTTTTACATGCAGATATAGAAATGTTGTGAAGAGACAACAGCTGAGGATATCCATGTGCAGAGATTGTCAGAAAAGGATGCTGAAAAGCTTTTCTGGGAGATAGTGGGTGAATAATTGAAAAGTAATAGAGACATCATGTTGGAGGAGAAAAGATCTTGAGTGATAAAAATAGTAAAAGTACACGTGATAAAAATGATCCTGAGTGAGGCAAACACATTGGCTCAAGGCACATCTTTTGATTAATTAAAAATATATTAACTATATATATTAATTCTAATATCAGGCCAATAACCAAGTCACACACATCCAAACCCAAACATTATTTTTTCATTTTACTATAAACGTGTATTGCACATTTATAAACTCTTCATTTTTCATTTTTTTCTCCAATGTGGGACTTCCATCTATTTACTATACAAGTCTCTTACATATAAAATAGTTTCCACCGCTCTATAATCATGTTGAAAAACTACATGAATATCTTAGAGATGACAAGTTGTAAATTTTTCATGTATGAGGACTTGAAGGCGTTGAAAAAACTACAATAATGGAAAATTTACATGATCCAGTAGGTGATTCTGGTCAGTTTGACATTATTTTTTGGGTAACTATAAAAACAAATGTAAATCCATTTTAAAGCGACTAGATATAAACATGGAAGAAGCTGATGAGCACCATAGAACTATAATCATTTCTAAATAATTAGAGAACAAAAGTTATATATTGTTTCTTGATTGAGTTGCTTCAGAGATTGATTTTACTCAAATTGGCATTCATAAACATCATAGACATGAAAATATTATTTTTGCATGCAGATATAGGAAATGTTGTGAAGAGACAGCAGCTGAGGAAATCCATGTGCAGAGATTGTCGGAAAATGATGCTGAAAAGCTTTTTTGGAAGATAGCGGGTGAAGATTTGAAAAGTACTCGAGACATCATGTTGGTGGAGAAAAGAATTATTCATGAGTGTGGTGGAATGCCACACGTGATAAAAATGATCCTTAGTGAGGCAGGGACATTGGCCCAAGGCCCATATTTTGATTAATTAAATATATTAAATATATTTATTAATTCTAATGTCAAGCCAATAACCAAGCCACACACATCCAATCCCAAGCCTTGTTTTTCCAATTTAATATAAACATGCATTGCACACTTATAAACTCTTCATTTTTCATTTCTTTCTCCAATGTGGGACTACTCTCCCTCTATTTACTATACAAACCTATTATATATAAAACAGTTTCCATCACACTATAAGCATGATGAAAATTTACAATAGTATCTTGAAGATGACAAGTTGCAGATTTTTAGTGTATATAGGTTTGAAGGAGTTGGGAAAACTACAATAATGGTAAACTTACATAATGCAGTAGGAGATTATGGTCAGTTTGACATTATTTTTTAGGTAACTATAAAAACAAATGTAAACATAAATAGTATACAAGAATCCATTTTAAAGCGATTGAATATAAACATGGAAGAAGCCGATGAGCACCATAAAATTAACATCATTTCTAAAGAATTAGAGAACAAAATTATATATTGTTTCTTGTTGGAGTTGCTTCAGAGATCGATTTTATTCAAATTGGAATTCATAATCATCATAGACGTGGAAAGGTTATTTTTGCATGCAGATATAAAAAATATTGTGAAGAGACAATAGTTAAGGAAATCTATGTGCAGAGATTGTCGGATGAGGATGCTGAAAAGCTTTTACGGGAGATAGTAGGTAAATATTTCAAAAGTACTCGAGACATCATGTTGGAGGAGAAAATAATTATTCATGAGTGTGGTGGAATATCACACGTGATAAAAATAATCCCTAGTGAGATAGACACATTGGCCCAAGGCACATCTTTTGATTAATTAATTATATTAAATATATTTATTAATTCTAATGCCAAGCCAATAACTAAGCCACACACATCCAAGCCCAAGCCTTGTTTTTCCAATTTAATATAAACGTGTATTGTACACTTATAAACTCTTCATTTTCCATATCTTTCTCTAATGTAGGACTAGTCTCCTTCTATTTACTATACAAATCTCTTACTTATAAAACAGTTTTCATCACACTATAAGCATGTTGAAAAATTTACAGGAGTATCTTGGAGATGACAAGTTTCAGATTTTTCATGTATGGGGATTTGAAGAAGTTGGAAAAACTATAATAATGGTAAATTTACATGATGCATTGGGTGATTCTGGTCAGTTTGACATTAATTTTTGGGTAACTATAAAAACAAATGTAAACATAAATAAAGCGACTGAATATAAACATAAAAGAAGTCAATGAACACCATAAAATTGACATCATTTCTAAAGAATTAGAAAACAAAAGTTATATATTATTTCTTGATAGAGTTGTTTCAGAGATTGATTTTACTCAAATTGGAATTCATAATCATTATAGACGTGAAAAAGTTATTTTTGCATGCAGATATAGAAATGTTGTGAAGAGACAACAATTAAGGAAATCCATGTGTATAGATTGTCGGATGAGATGCTGAAAAGCTTTCTGGGAGATAGCGGGTGAAGATTTGAAAAGTACTCGAGACATCATGTTGGAGGGGAAAAGATCTTGAGTGAAAAAAATAGTAAAAGTACACGTGATAAAAATGATCGTGAGTGAGGCAGACACATTGGACCAACACATCTTTTGATTAATTAAATATATTTATTAATTTTAATGCCAAGACAATAACCAAGCTATACACTTCCAAGCTCAAGCCTTGTTTTTCAAATTTACTATAAACGTGTATTGCACACTTATAAATTCTTCATTTTTTATTTATTTCTCCAATGTGGGACTACGCTCCCTCTATTTAATATGCAAATCTTTACATATAAAACAGTTTCCATCGCTCTTTAAGCATGTTGAAATACTACATGAGTATCTTGGAGATGACAAGTTACAGATTTTCGTGTACGAGGACTTGAAGGAGTTGGAAAAACTACAATAATGGAAAACTTTCATGATTTAATGGGTGATTCTGGTCAGTTTGACATTATTTTTTAGGTAACTATAAAAACAAATGTAAATCCATTTTAAAGTGACTGAATATAAAAATGGAAAAAGCCGATGAGCACCATAAAACTGACATCATTTCTAAATAATTAGAGAACAAAAGCTATATATTGTCTCTTGATGGGGTTGTTTCAGAGATTGATTTTACTCAAATTGGCATTCACAAACATCATAGACCTGTAAATTTTATTTTTGCATGCAGATATAGGAAAAGTTATCGAGAGATAGTAACTGAGGAAATCAATGTGCAAAGATTGTCAAATAAGGTTGAAAAGCTTTTATTTGAGATATTGGGTGAAGATTTGAAAAGTACTCGAGACATCATGTTGGTGGGGGAAAAATTATATTCATGAGTGTGGTAGAATATCTCACTTGATAAAAAAGATTTTAAGTGAGGCAATTACATTGGCCCAAAGCCAATCTTTTGATTAATTAAATATATTAAATATATTTATTAATCCTAACACTAAGCTAATAACTCAACCACACACATCCAAGCTCAAGCCCTAGCCTCAGCTCTAGTTTTTCCAATTTAATATAAATATGTATTGCACACTTACAAACTCTTCATTTTCCATTTATTTCTCCAATGTGGGACTACCATCCCTCTATTTACTATACAAACCTCTTACATATAAAACAGTTTCCATCACTTTATAAGCATATTGAAAAACTATAGGAGTATCTTGGAGATGACAAGTTACAGATTTTTCATGTATGGGGACCTAAAGGAGTTGGAAAAACTACAATAATGACAAACTTACACGATGCAGTGGGTGATTATGATCAGTTTGACATTATTTTTTTAAGTAACTATAAAAACAAATATAAACATAAATAATATACAAGAATCCATTTTAATGCATCTAAATATATATATAAGAAACCGATGAGCATCATAGAGTTGACATCATTTCTAAATAATTAGAGAGAAGAAGTTATATATTATTTTTTTGATGGAGTTGCTTTTGGGATGTAGTTTACTTAAATTTGGCATTTTTAAACATCATAGACGTGGAAAGGTTGTTTTTGCATGTAGATATATGAACTTTTATGAATAGATAGCAGCTGAGAAATATGTACAGAAATTGTCAGATGAGGATGCTAAAAAGCTTTTCTGGGAGATAGCTGGTGAAGATTTGAAAAGTACTCGAGATATCATGTTGGAGAGGAAAGATTTTGAGTGATAAAAATAGTAAAAGTACACGTGATAAAAATGATCCTGAGTGAGGCAGACACATTGGCCCAAGGCACATATTTTGATTAATTAATTATATTAAATATATTTATTAATTCTAATGCCAAGCCAATAACCAAGCCACACACATCCAAGCTCAAGCCTTGTTTTTCAAATTTACTATAAACGTGTATTGCACACTTATAAACTCTTCATTTTTTATTTCTTTCTCCAATGTGGGACTACACATCAAAACAAACTTTCGAGCCAGCTCTAGAGCAGTGGCATAGTCTTGTACGTCCCAGACCCTTAAGTGAGTCCATAATCTCCCGACCTTTAGGGCCCCATTGAGACTTTCAAGAGCCTCTGTTGACTCCTAGGCCCCGACCTCGAGCACCAAGTTCTAGTATCTCTCAATAAAGCTCTTCAGGGGCTTATTATCCCTATGTTTCATCATTCTCAACTCTCCCACTATCTTCTTTAGGACACATGCTCCTTTGAAGTGCCGGATAAAAGACTTCCTAAGTTGAGAGAAACTGCTAATGCTTCCAACGGTTTGACTTTTAAAACATAAAATCTCGGGCCCGCCTAGGGTTAAAGGGAACACCCTGCAGATGGATTCTCCCACCATTCCTTGTACTTCCATTAGCATGACAAAACTCTCAATGTGAGACTTAGGGTCGGTGTGGCCCATGTATAAATTTATAGACGGCATCGTGATTCGTCTAGGAAATTCTACCAACAAGATTTCTTCCATAAAAGGAGAGGTCATCTCTCCATCCTGACCATCCCATTTATCCACCTTTAGATTTTCTTCCTACTTTTTCACTTCCTTTCTAAACCAGGCTTTCATATGGTTATCAGTATCATCATGTTGCCTCCCCCGAACTCCCTCACTTCTACTTCCCCAAACACGACGAGTGCCATGACTAGGTTTCTTTCGCTCCCCTCTCCTATGTCTCATATCTTCTCTCTATCCTTTCACATGCTTTCCTTCATTTTTCCCATCCACTCTGTTGTTGAACTCTCCGACGACCTATAGTTTCCATCTTCCGCCATCGTCTTACCATGTTAGTTGCCGAACGATGGGTGATTTTCATCCCAGGATTAGTTTCGAGATAACCATCCTGAGACAATCATCCTTCAACCTTGAATTTGTTTGGTTATGGGAAGACCAAAGGCAAATGAAGTAAAAAGGCGAGAAAAACACAAAGGTTGACAAGAGAGTTTTAACATGGTTCGGCAGAACGAGTCCAGCCTACGTCCACGGGCACAAAATAACGGGGGATTGATTTTATTATCAAAATGAGCTCAGCCAGCCTGTTTATAGGAAGGGTCTAATGAAACCGAGCTGTTTACTTACAGATTTTTACAAGTAGTGCTCATTTTCTTTTGGTTACTAGTTTGCTATCCCTTACAAATGAATCTAACCTTCCTTTATATACTGAGGAATTACAACACTGTTCCTCCAACTTTATGACGTTTCTCGCGTGGTCTCCGACTGATTGACGGGCTCTCTGCCCCAAGACTGTTGTCGTCGTAAGTAAGTCTGCCGCCTGATGGTCTGTCACATCACTCTATTTTCTCCACTGCCACACGCAACAATAATGATGTCAGCCTGTAAAAAGCCATTGAAAAATGACACGTTTTACAGGGAAAAATCCAACCACCCTGATCTTGCGTCGATTTTCAAGAGGTCGGCCAAGTAACATGCCGAGCTTCCCAGATTACTTCCGTCCTGATCCGAAATATCCGAACTCATCAGTTAGTTCTAGGAGGTGGGATAGAACCAAATCGAGCTTCCGCTGTAATGTGGTCGGCCTCGGCTCTGATGTTTGTCGGTCTCTGAAGCATTATCATGTTGCATCCTCTGGTCGGTCATACCCAAGAACCTGGACCCAAGCTCCAAGCCAGGTTGAAGAACAACATATTCTCTCTGAGCACTGGTCCTTCGGATGAGGAGAATTTCCCCCTTCGCCCTTACCGAACTGCTCAAAAACCTTAGCCGCAGAAATCACCATCAACATATAGTTATTCTTTATATATATTAAATATTTGAAACAACTCTATATTGCAATAGTACGAGACATGAGAACTTTTACAAATTGTTGGAAACAACTAATCTTTTACAAATTGTTGGGGGAGTTCACTTTTCTTAGGAGAACTTTGATGTATCTTGATGTGCTTTAATTCTCTTACTTTAATTTGGTGTCAGGAATAGTTGTGTATCTTGCTTTAACTTAATAAATTTCCTTTATATTAAAAGCAATTGGTTAATGCGTGTTTATGCTTATTCACATATTTTTATGCTTTGAATTTCCCCTTGCTTTTCACGAGTTTTTCTGTTTGAGTGTGTTTCAGGTGGGCATAAATTCAGTTGCATGTCTTCAGTGCTTCAAGACTTAGGACTAGATTGAGTCATACTGTAAAAAGTTTATGTCATGATGGTGGACACTGACTATTTTTTATTTTAAATATTTTTAGTCCTTGTATTAGGTCATTTTTATCATGGAATGCCAAATGAGGAGTTTATTGGGTTTACTGTGTTGGCACATTTTGTAACAAAATTATATTGAGTTTTAATGAGTCTTTGAGTGTTTGGGTGTGTTGCTGACTTCGGCAGATAATTTTATCAGATTAACATTTGTGGCATGTTCGTATATTCGTTTGAATGCCTATCGTTAGTGGCACGTGCGTATCTTCTTTCGAACAAAAGCTTCCAGAGGACTCTTATTTAAGATGCGTTCAAAGTTGTGTTCGAACAAAAGTGTCCAGAGACCAACCGTTCGAGGCACGTTCTACATCACGTTCGAACGAAATTCTCCAGAGGCTTCACGTTCGAGTAACGTTCGTGATTACGTTCGAACGCCCTTTGTAAAATCCTTCGCGTTCATGTTGCATCATTTGCGCGTTCGAACGCCAGTATCATCTTTTGTTTTTGATTAGTTTTTGAAGCTTATTTGTCTCACAAAAAATCCTAGCTATAAAAGAAAACTTACACATTCTTACAAACAAAAGAATCAAATATATAGCTAGAAGGATCATTCCATCATTCAGGGAGAGAAGAATCGAGTTTAGCTAAGCCATGAACGATGTTATTTCCTTTCCCAAAAATGTGAGTGAACCAAACCTGCATATTATTTAGAGAGGAATGACAATTGTTTCCGTGGTTATTAAGAGATCAAGGAGGAGGTATACCACCATTACTTTTTATTTTTTTGAAATCGTTGGAAATCTCACCGTCAAATCATCCTTTTCGGGTTTAGACAGAGCAAGTAAAATCCCCGGTTGTTTCAGGCTTTTACAAAAAAATACATTCTCTATATTCAAACCCATGACCTGAAAGTTAGATCTCGAGCCCTACACCACCAAGTCACATCCATTGGGGACATATACGAGGATTAAGAATAGCCAAAGTAGAGTCATTATGATGAGAATATGATATATAGTTATTCTTTATATATATTAATAGTATGTGACATGAGCACGTTGGAAACAACTAATCTTTTATTGTAATAATCTTCTATATAATAATAATAATAATAATGCAAGCAAAATCTAAATAATTAACAATACAGATTTGGTCCAGGATTCACACCAAATTTATTGCAATAATCAGTGTAATATCCAACACGAGCCTGAACTTGATCACGGTTTTGGCCACCGCATTCAGAAGCACCATTAATTCTCTCAATTGTTCACCAAAGCCCTCATTTACAACTGAGTGCACATAGCTCATCCAATACCACAAGGCAGTCTTGAAAGATATAACAGGGTCCCTGGCCACCGTTTCCGGAGAGTTCAGGCCGTCGAACCCGATGGCTTTTCCGGCATCTATGTAGTTTCCGTTTCCGGTGAGCTGAATCGGCCCCCGTCCGTAGTAGAATTTACCATCGGCACATGGATACTGTGCACTTCGTGTACAATAAGGATTTGTTTTATTAGTCTCTTCTATGTAGCAAAAATCTGCAAGACAAATATTATTAACATTTTTGCTGTTAATTCTCTTTTTTTTTTAAATAAAAAATGTTATATGAACATGAATCGATTTTTCTACCACTCCTATTGTGAAGGCGTGAGATATGAACTTCTCTAAAGATGTTATGGAAATTATAATTGAGCAAAGCCCACCCACACCCTAGAAAAAACGATTATCAAATTAATCACTGAAAATTATTATCCTTAGGTACTTTATTAATTTAGAAAATGGGGTTTTCAGTTTTAAACTGAAAATCATTATCCTTTCATAACATTAAAATGAGATTTATAAATGGATTTGCATATGTTGATAAAGTGTTTGTGGAGCTAATTCTTTACTCATATGAAAAGAGATTTCAACAAATTAAATAATTAATGTAGTTGGTTGAAATTAAATGTTTGTATTAAATGTAATTGATTAATATTAAATATAATTGGTTGATATTAAATACAATTGATTGGAGTACTGTAAAATCTTACCTATAAATATCTCCATTGGTGTGAGCTTAAGGCATCCCAAAATTTGTAAGTTTGTTCATTAGATAAAAAGAAAATTTTTAGAGTGATTTGGGAATTTAGTGTATTGCAGTGAGATTGTGTGTGCGTAAGAAAAATATGTGAGAGAGTGATTAAAATAAATGAGAGAAAAATTCCGTAGAAATAGAGAAAATAGAAATAAGAAAAAAAAAATTTAGAATTTTTCTTGTGTGTTTCTTTTATTTTTCTCTTGTAGTCTGTTTGGTTCAACGGAGGGGAGAGATTTTAATGGAGGGGAGGTGAGGGGAGGGGGGGGAGAAATTTTAATTAAATATATGTTTGGTTCAAAGGAGGGGAGGGGAGGAGATAGTTTTTAATTAGATATATGTTTGGTTTAAAAATGGAGGAGAGATATTTTAAAACTAATTTACTATTTTATCATTGTAACCTTTTATAAATAAAATTAAAACAATATAGGTTTATATTATCTTTCAATTGACAAAGAATAAAATTAAAATTAAAATCTCTACACGTGTTATTAAAAATAAAATTAAAACAAATATAAGAGAAGAGAATGAGCAGAATTGAATGGTGAAGCAAATATAAGAGAGATTTATAATTAGGACAATTTTAGATTTTAATGTATAAGTATGGATAATTTTGTCAATGTATTTATATTTTAATTGCTTACTTTCTCTCCCCTCCAAAACCTAAAATTGGGTTAGGAGGGATTTTGTTCACCTCCCCTCCCCTCC